>APFE030282931.1:53409-118604 GCA_000404065.3 Pinus taeda | reverse complement strand
TCAAATCTTCTTAACCGTGAAGATCAACCATTTATAAATGATTGTGAGTTCATCCATATTGATAGTTGGGAAAAAGATGATAGCTATATGTCTATGATTTTTAATCGGGTAGATGGAAAGAGTCATAGCCAAATACTGACTTATGATACTGTTATGAGAAAAATAACATATGAAGACAAAGAAGCGAAATGAGAGATAGTTAACATTTATTAGAAACCACAGTTATTGATTAACTATCTTATAGCATATGTTCAAATGAAGAAGATTGGGTTTTGGATTTATTTTCTGGCTCAAGTAAGTTTTATTATATGGAATTGAATTTCAATATGTTATTTATTATTTTATATGTCATTGTAATAATTTACTTCATTATTTCTTTTGTGCTTAGTAATTAGGTACAACACTAGCATGTTTCCTTGAAAAAGGAAGAAATTACATTGCCATTGAAAAAGATCCAATACAGTGCAATTTTATTCAGCAAAGAATTAATGCTCTTCAATTTCTTCTAGATGCAATACAAGAAATTGGTTTGAAGAAAGGGGACTTTAGTGAATCACGTGTGGCAAAAAAGGCAAAGGAACCCCAATCACCATTACACAGAATGATTGGAAAGGCATACATTGGGAGATTCGCAGACATCAAAGATCCATTAGAGGAGAACAATGAGCAAAATGAAGTAGAAACTATTGTGGAAGAAGACAATGATGAAACTCCATAGGATGAAGAGTTTGGATTATGCGACATTGTTGATTAAATTTAAGTTATCCTTGGAAATCAAGCTCAGTTTTGTAACTATTAATTAGTTATACTTGTAATTTTTTGACTTTGACATTTTATAACAAAAATAAGCACTCAATTAAGGTTGTTACACATTCAATATTTTTATTATGTGATTTTCGCATTAATTTTTATGTTAATCATTATTTTTTGAAAAAAAAACTGTGATTATTATTATTTTTTGACATGAAATTCATTAAAAGAAACTATTATTTAACCATTTTTAGTTAAAATTTTCCTATAAAAATTGTGATTTTGACATGTCATCTCTAGCAAAAAATTACAAAAAATTATCAAAACATGTAGTTTTTCTAGTTATATTTATGTTAAAAATGGTTATTTTTTTGTCAATTGTTAAAAATTATTGTTTTTTAGAGACAATTATTTAATGTGGATTGAAATATTAATTAACAATGTATAAATATGTAGAATATCGAAAATTCAAAATACCGACATTCTTCTTTAAATATGCAAAACAATAAAAACCTCACTACAAAAAAAAATTTAAAATAAAAACAAGAAAATATGAAGAAGAAGACCACTTCAAAAATTATTAAATTTAGAAAATAATTATTTAAATTTCATACATTAGAAAATTTGAAGTAAAAAAATAGGTCTTTTAAAAAAAGGACCTGATGTAGAATTACCACTTTTTAAATCAATATGAAAATCACTACCATTCTAAAACGTAATGTACAGAAAAAAATTTAAAGTGCCAAAAACTTTGCTCTAAAAAGAACATGTGTTCTGCATCACCCCTTTTCAAAATCGGGTCACTTTTTTTCTATATCTACGAAATGGGTAACAGTATCAGTTCCCATTTCAAAGTTTACTCTTACGTGTTAAGATAATGTTGTTCTCAAGTGAGTTTGGTCGAGGCTTTATTGTATGTCAAGTTGAGCCACGTTGAAGGCGGAGAGGTCTCTTTCCCCTAGTTGCAAGGTAGATGGAGCTATAGATTTTATAATATGTTCTCTAATTTGGGGATCTCTTCAAAACATTTCAATTTATGATTTATCCTCACTAATAAGTTTATAGGCAGAAAATAAGTCTTGTCTCTTTGTAACGTAGTTAGCTTCAACAATTGTTGTAAAGACTGGAAATCCATTTGTGTATGTGCTACTCACCTCAATTTCTTCTCCAGGGTGTGCAGAATCAATAAGATCATTCAAGAGAATGACTTATTTGTATCTTGGGAGTCGACTGACAGACACAATGCCGAGACTTTCTTGAAGTAATAATTTTTTATAGTTCCTATATATTGTATGTTCAATGTTATTTGTAAATGGTCCCTTTGATTGACATTTAGGACAAGAACCTACTTTCATTTCAAAATATGAGTTTTCAAAGAAAGGTCCTAGCACAATGCCACATTTATTGCATTCACATTTGGCTTGTTGCAATTAAGGGGAAACTCCATACCTCCTAGTTACCACCCCTCCAATTTGAATCACAATATTCAAATGCACCTGCCTTATATTACATATCTCATCATAAACTGGTAGATTTAGATTTTATCATGAATGTTTCTTCTTCCGTCACTTCAAGCACAGATTTGGGAGCGTCGGCTAGGCAAATGGAAATATTTGTATGTGTAAAGATGAACTGCCTATAATCAATATCCAAGATACACTTGTTAGTAAAAAAGGTGTGAGGCTAAAATTGGTGGACAAAGTTCGAGTTATTGTGAATAATGGAGCTTTATCAAGCGATTGACACTCTTCCATAATCAATACATCAATACACAGGATGGTCCCTTAACAATAATGTTTTCAGGGGAAAATATGAATGCAGAACAACAAACCCTTCTCAAAGGGATTCCATGCTACTCTCCAGACCAAGCAACCAAGGAATCTACTAAAAGAAAAGTAAGTGGGAAACTTGTTGTTCGTATTGGGGTCAAATTTGAACTTTTAATGAAGACATGTGATGTCCTCTTTGGATTCGAGTTAGAAAAATATTTGACTAAAGTAGAGAAATATGATTTGAGGATATTGAGTTGGGCCTTGAAGCCATCAATGCTTGCTTTGATCCAACAGGTTTATGAAACACCCTTGTAAGGAGGTAAGACTTGTAGTTACTTCTTGACTCAATGAGATCATAAGGATAACTACTCTTGTTCCCCCCTAAAATGATGACATTTTAAGAAGGGTTCTACAACTAATGGTGGAAAGTTTTAAGGGGGTATGTGTTGATTTTTTGGTAGATGCGAGAGATATTCCCCATATGCACAAGTTAAAAGAAAGTAAAATTAAATTTTAAATTAAAAAAAAAATTAATTTAATTTACAAAGAGATGTGTCCCTTGGGCGCCCTAAAATCACTATAAAAAGACACCTGAAATTCTCATTTTCATACACATACTCATCCGTCACTCACACTTTTGTCTCTCTCTCACACATGGGAAGGCTATTTGAGGAAGATGCCAAAGTTTCTAAGGAGTTGAATTTCTAACACAGTCAATGTTTGAGCACTTGACGTTTCCGAGTGTCATTACTTAATGATGTTTTGGAGTTTGTTAAAGTAATATCATATATCATTGGAAGTAATTATCAGTTGCAAAAAATTGTGTTTGTCTAACTAGCACTAAAAAAATCAAAATGGTATCAGAGCATAAATTATGGTGGGCAATGGTTTTTTTTAGGAAATATCCAAGCATATCCAACTAAAGGGATCACATCCCACAAAATTATTAGCAAAGCCTGACCCTTAGGGCGTTGAGGAGAATTGACTGTGTGACCTCATTAGCAAGGTGCTTTAGCGATGGGAACTCGACCAATTGAGCTAACCTTCGAGGCTTTATGGTGGGCACTGTTGAATTTTTGGGGTTATTACAATATTTATGTAGGACATATTTACTTTTATTCCTATCTAAATTTATGCAAAGAATAGCATAAATTATAATGGGTAGTAATTCTTGGTAAATATGTTTAATTTACCGAAATATAAAGAATGCATTTCATATTTACTTTTTACTTCTACCTAAATTTATGCAAAGAATCACATAAATTATGGAGGAAAAATTTAAAAAAGTTAAACACTATGTGGGTGGATTATACCCTCATTCCAATGGAGTAAAATACAAATTTGAATATGAGGAGAGATTTAACCTCATAGCATCAATGAGTAAATGGTTAGAGAATATTTGTGGGGTGAATAACGACATGGATCCACTAGTGTTAATAAGAAAACCTAGGAGATTTAAAGGGAATCTCAAAGGATTCTCCTAGGATTGAGCATAAACTCAACAAGAGTAATTTGTGTTCGAGAGGGAGAAATTGTAGACATCTAGAACCATGCTAGATGACCGAAAGAGCTTCTAGTTCAAAGGGAGAAGACAATTAGGTAGAGTGGAATGATGCAGCCTACTGGAGATCCAAAAGGTCTCTCATCATGATGAGGAGCAATAGGTTCCAAAGGATGTGGTTTTAGGTTCTTCTGTACCTGTGGAACATCCTTTAGATCATCAAAATGACCCCATAAGGGCCCATTGAACTAATGGACCCACTTAGGGTCATTCCATAATCCAAGAAGAGGTCAGCATTGGTTTGAAGTACATTGCAAGATGTAGAGGGGCATGCAACTCCTCGTGTCACTTTTAGGGAAAGCAAGCATCCTAATAAGTGTTCATGGTATTCAGGATTGATTAGTCACATCATTGATTCCAATTCATCGAACTATAAGGAGGTAGTAGGTCAACAAGTTTGGAAGGATGCCATGATGGAGGAATATTAGTCCATCATGAAGAATGATATGTGGGAAATTGTGCTGAGACTTGAGGGAAGTTAGTGGTGACTTCCTAGTGGATCTACAAAATCAAGCATGCAGTAGATGACAACATAAAGAAGTATAAAGTGATTATTGTGACGAGAGGGTTCTCCAAAAAACAAGGAAAGGACTGTGAATATACATTTGTTCTAGTCTCCAGATATACTTCTATTAGAACTATTATTTATATTGCTTCTATTATGGGTTGGAAATTACATCTAATGGATGTGAAAAAAACTAAAATTTTTGTAGCTTTAGTCGGTATTTTCATTGGAAAAGCGAAGGATAAATTATGATTTTCTATGCTTAACTAGGTCGGCC
Organism: Pinus taeda; assembly: GCA_000404065.3. Taxonomy (NCBI): domain Eukaryota; kingdom Viridiplantae; phylum Streptophyta; class Pinopsida; order Pinales; family Pinaceae; genus Pinus; species Pinus taeda. The sequence goes on along the minus strand of APFE030282931.1, from coordinate 113,739 downwards.
TCAAGTGCACAAGTTGACTGCACTCTTTGAATGGGTTTGACCCCAAGGTAAAAATGTTAGTTTTAGATGGTTGGGTAGCATTAGACAAGTGTTCTAGTCTCGAATTTGGTCACAAAGGCTAAGAAATATTAGAACTTCAGAACTCATAAAAAGTTTCAGGAGAAAACACCTGGAGATGGCTCAATCATGTTAATTAATAAATAATTAAATATTTCCTAAGCCTAACTTAGGAAAATTGATTAATTAGCAGGAATTAATTAAGAAAGGTAAAATTTCTCTAGAAAATCAAATGGATCAACTTGAAAATGATCTTATCTTTTAATGAGGATTTAATCATGGTCGTTGGTGATTGAATGAGAGATTATAAGAGGAAGTTGATGGTGTTGGAACAAAACACACTTGAGGTTAAGCTCCTTGGAAGAAATCGAGCTTCCTAGTTGTAGTGATTCAACGGAGAGAGCTCGAGCTAGAGAGGGGACGTAAAGTCAGTGAGGGGAAGAGATAGTGATTCCAGAGGAGATTCCAGTTCTAGAGAGATAACAAGTTACATAAGTATTCCATAGTGAAGCTGCGCAATATCTTAAGAAGATAGTTTCGTTTCACTGAGAGGGAGGTCGATTCAACTTCCAAAGGTTGGAAAAATTTTCCAGAGGGACAAAGAGTCACTTCTAGCGGCAGAGACATGCATGATGGCTTGATCTATGGTTAATTTGAGCCACACATGTGAGGGTCTGCACAGAGGTAGCGTAGAAGGGCCCACGCAAGGGTTGGATAGAGAAAGATAAAGACCGAGATTGCTTGTGGAGTGAGAGAATTTTTCTCTAATTATTTTTGTTAGATATTTTCTGATTGGATAGGTAGTTGGCCATCCATAGATTGTACTTGGAATTTCACTGCTACATAAAACCCTCATCTGTTGCACTGGTTTTCTCACATTGGGTTTTTCTGGGACAATTTTCCAAAAATAACAGTGTCATATTTTTGTGTGTGTGCTCTATATTTCTTAGTTTCTAGCATTTTTTATTTTCCGTAGCATTTTATAGTGAAGAAATTGCAATGTGATTAATTTGTTATTTTGTCGTAACAAAATAAACTGCATAATTTAATTAATTAGAAGAATTAATTCTAGTTGTTGCCTTTCAAGGAACATTTCACATGGTATCAGAGCAAATTTGATCAAATCGGAAGCTCATAAGTGGAAGGAAGAATTTGTGTAGATTTAGAGGGTGTCTCATAGATTGATTTCTAGATTTGCACAGAGCTAGCCAGGTAGTTCGAGTTGTTGGGAAGAGGGCTTGATTTTCTAGTGGCAGGTTGCAAGAAAAATTTGAATTGCTTAAGAGAAATTCAAGCAGAAAAATTCCTTATTTGGGCATAGTTAATTTTGTAGCAGATTCACAACGCATATTCTTGATTTGGGCATAGTTGATTTGCTACATATTTGTAGAGAAAATTCTTGATTTGGGCATAGTTGATTTTGCAGTAGATTCACAAAGCAAGATTAGTTTTGGGCAAGGAAGATAATAACACACACAAAGGGATTTTTCTCAAAGGGTTTCCATATTTTGGAGGAAACCTTTGATTTCCAAGTTGTAGGTGGCAGTAGAAGCTAGCAGGACTACACATTTGAGGAGGGAGGGCGAGTAGTAGAGCGAGAAACCAAACAGGTAAGGGAGGAGATTCCTGTTTATTTCTTAGTTTTGAGTTTTTGAAAAAAATGACCTCAACAGAACTTTGAGATCATGATAAGCTAGATGGAGCCTCAAATTATTGTATCTAAAAAACCAGGATGTATTTCCTACTAGATGAGCATGGTCTAAGGACATATGCAGAGAGAGTTGTATCCATACCAACAAACACATAAAAACTAGATAATTACAATAAGGGCATGGCAAAGGTGAATCAGTTGATTGTCGATGGAGTTCAAGATCATATACTCTCACACATAGTGGCAAAGAATACGATAAAAAATATGTGGGATGCTCTCGTAGCACTATACCAGAAACCTTCCAAGAATCAAAAGATGTTCTTGTAGGAAAAGATGAGGACCACTAGGATGCAGAAGGGAAGGAGTTACCCCCTACCTCATCAAGATTCATGATATATGGAATGAGCTTGATGCAGTTGGAGAGATCCCACAAGAAGCTGAACTAGTGCATGTAGCTATCAATAGTTTCACCAAAGAGTGGGATACTTTCGTCCATGGCATCACTGGATGAGATCAACTACCTGGTTGGGATCGATTGTGGGAATATTTCACCCAGGGGGAGATGCAACTTGCTTTAGTCAAGAGTAGTCTTAATGGTAACAAAAGAGAATCGAAGGTTGTGAAGGAGGAGAAGAACGCAAACCTTGCATCAAAGGAAAAGACAGAGAAAGATCCCATTCAGGGACAAGGCTCATAGGGAGGAGAAAAGAAGCAAAAGGATCTGTTAAATACCAAGTGCTTCAAGTATGGTGAGTTCGATCACTACAATACTCGGTTTCCTCAGAGGAAGAAGGACAAGAAGGAGAAGCAAGAGCAGGCATAGCTTCGGTGGAGATAGTAATTTATCTTTCAGATTGGAAGATGAATTCACTTTGTATACAACTATACCTCCAAGAGAGAGGTCAAGAGACATTGAGCTCTAGTTCCCAGAGTTGTAGAGTATTGGGCAGGGTCCAAGGAGGATAGCATCAGACAGGTGTTTCCTCTTGGATCATTACCCTTGCTACAGGGGCCCACAATATTCAGTAGTAGATGGTTCAATGTCAGATGGTGTAGTTAGTTCTTGAGGGGAAATTGTAGTACTAGTTATAGTTAGATGTTGAGGGGCACAATATAGTTGCAGTGCATACCAACTCAATGGACAATGCAAAGACTAGTAGAAGTCAGTTACTCAGGAGACAGTTTCAGTTCATAAGACACAATTGTTACATGTCATTTTGTCACCATTAGGAAAATGATCGTCAATCTGGATCTCTCGCTATCCAGTGTAGTGTTCCAAGAATTCTCCTACAAAGTTGGAAGTAAAAAATCCCAAATACTACAAGAATTTTGGGTTTCATGCTCAAAAACCTATTTTTAAGAACTTGTGCAATTTCCCTAGCCATTACCTATGCAAGCGCAGTTTTGACCATTGTGGCCTGCACAAGTATGCACATTTTCTTCCATTATGAAGTGCACAAATCTCTTAACGAGAATACAAATCAAAAAGTGATTTATAGAAGCATTGTTTGAGGAATATTTCCCAACTGAAGTCCTTGAGCCCCTACATACTTGGGCCTCATCTCTTGGTTCATGAATCAAACTCCCTCTCTTTGTGGAACCATAATCCCTCTCTTTATGGATCTCATCCTTTAGAAAGAGGATATTAATCCTCCTCCTCTTGGCCTATAAATTCAACACATACCAGAGGGTATAGGGGGTAACTTCTAAATGTAAACTTATGTTGTTGGAATAGGGATAGAAAGCTTGTCACCTAAGGGAAGGATTTGAGACCATTGGGAGGAGGCATACATCATCAAGGCCAAAGTTTTAATGCTTCTTCCTCTTCAATATTAATACAAGTCTTGTTCTTTCCTACTTGCACTTGTTCTAATGCTTCTTTGCAAAGCTCCTTGATCCTTTGCATAGTTTATAATTTGATATTAGTTTAATCTTGTGATATATGTTATTTTGTGATTTCCATTCACCTTGGGTTTCATCTTTATCAGCATTATTCTTTTATGCCTTATTTGTTTTTGTTTATGAAAATATTCCGTTGAAGCAACTAGGAGAGACTTTTGAAAGAATCAGAAGGACTTACACAAGAATTTTGTAGAAAGGTAACATGCTCTTGCATATCTCATACTTCATACTTTAGTTGTAAATTAAGGAAAGGTAGAAACCACTTATTTTGTTTGTTACTAGATCTCTTTTGATTCTAGGGAGATCACTCTTGTTCGCAAGAGCGATTTGTCTACCATAACAAATTAGCGACCTTACTGGGGAACGATTTGTTCTTCATTATGTCCTCTTGTGACCTCTGATTGCTTTCTGTAGCCTTGTTTCACTGCGATATGAACCTTTAAAACTTAAAGTTTTGGATTTTTAGCTTTGTTTTTTCATTTTTCTTAAGTTTTCTCTGCCTATGCACTTTTTCTTCAACAATGCACAAATTTGAGCACTTTTCCTTTAGCAACAATGCATTTATGCATTGGACATAACTAGTTACCTGCGCAAGTCTCTTAAATTTTAGAAAGATTAGGGTTTTCATTTTATTGGGTTTAGAATTTTTCGATTGTTTTACTTTCTTGGATCTGTTTACAGTTTTGAAAAGTCCACTCTATTTTGATTTGATGTTTTGAGTTGCCTCCTTAACTAATTCTTCATCTTTGAAAACTAAGGTTCAAAGTGATCTTATGAATTGTTGATTAAGTAAAAGAAAGATAGGTCATTGTTGAGATAGCTTGAGTGTATCCTTCTTCTATCAAAAGATCAAATTAAGTACTTTGTTTTCATGATTTCAAAGAATCATTAGTATTGGTAAAAAGTTAAGGTTTTTCAAGGAAACACTTGTGATTTGGAGTCTGTTGTTTTTTTCGAAGTGAATAGGGGTTATTCCTTTCTATATGACAACACACTATTGTGCTTACAATCATTTGTAATTCATTACATCAAGTTGAAATTATGGCTTGTGTCTGTTGAAGGAGGAACTAATCTTTGATTTTGGGTATGCAAGAAGTTGTTAAGATTAAAATATTGCATTTTGTAGCTTGGATTTTAAGGAAATTATGTTCCATTAAAAAAGAAAATCCCCCTCATGGCCGCCGGGGGGGTGTGGGGAGGGGAAGAATCATGTATTCTACATTCTCTATGATTTGTATTTTGAAAATGATTCATTGATTCTTGCATTATTAAAAAGTGAATGAAACCTCTTTCCTTACTTTAGTTACGATTCATCAAAGTGAAAAAATTACATTATCATGCTCGATTGCATTCAATTTTTAGTCACATTATAACACCATCGGTTTCATATCCATCAACCTACTGAGTAAACAACAAATTTAAAAAAATGCTACTAAAATAAATTATATTTTTTATATTTCTAGGGCTCGTTACACCTACATTAAATCAAATTATAGGGATTTGGAATAGGAAAGCGAGTTAACTTTCCAAAGCTATAAACAAACAATATAATCTTTTCGTAGGGAGTGAATCCATTTATTTCAGTTTGACTCTGGGAAGGTCCTCTTACAAGGGAGTTAAGCACGAGATCATATCAGGCCCAATGAAGTGATCGACCCCACTTTATTGGTAAAGATGATGCGATTTTCATGCATTACAAACAATGTCGAAAGGTGCTTGGGAGTCACTTGAAGGATAAACCTAAGATTGACCACATTGAGGAACCTTCAAGGGGATTGAGCTTTGTTACTCTACCCTTGCATGTACCTCTGATCTGTGATTGTCCCCCTAGGTTAAATTGTTGTATGTGGTAACCTTATAGACCGTTATATTAGGGATTTTACCCAAGATGATGGCGGGGGGAAGTCCCTGTTGTACCTGTAGAAAACGTTGACTAAACTCACTTGGACCTTTTTGGAGGGTATTATTCACTCGAGATGGAATTAGTGAAGTTACTTGCACTTGATCATGCCTATTAAGTAGGTTGTCAGCGTAAATGATTCCACCTACTCTATATCTATCCACTTTTCATATTGATCTTTGCGATGTTGGGTTTCATCACCAACTAATGATTTCACCGTGAAAAGGTTGTTTGCATGGTTTGACTCTTTAGATTTATTAGTGCATATTGTTTGTTTGCTTTACTTTCGATAGACCTTAGGCATTTATTGTGAATTTGGACCATTAATATTGTATAAATTCTTAATAAAATTTATTAAAGTTGAATCTAATGGCAACAATTCTAGAATTTACCAATAACGGAACCCATTTTAATGGGAATCCTAGTTCTTTTCCTTACTTTGGAAATGTTGTTCCTCCTTATATGGCTACTATGTCACTTCCCGAATTCACAAAAGGTTTACCAGTGTGGTTGTTTTCAACTTATTTAGTCCCAAATACCCAAACTGTTCCACCTCAACCAAGTTCTCCATCTCAACAAGATCAATCATTTGTTGACCCTTTACCTTCTTCACCCAAAATTTCTTCCTCCCTTTCTTCTTCTTCGCTTGGTAAAAGCCTTGATGATAGTAACTAGGTGGCTAAGAAGACGAAGAAAGAGAAGAAGAAGAAGAAGAAGCGAGATAGGAAAGAAGTCAACCAACCAACCATTGCTCTAAATATGGAAAATGTCGAGGAACCTCTAAAATACATCACAAGCCCAAATTCCCTTGCAAGATTTGTAAGGGTGACCACATTCTTATCGATTGTCCTGGTATTCCAAAGGTATTAAAGGTGTGGTATAAAAATTCTTATCAACTTATTGTTGATCCATCAACTAGCAATTGTCAGGTCCTAGGGAAAAGGGTAAAGTTAATTATCCCTGTAGGTTATGAAAAGGGAGTCATCAAACTCATACTTTCCCTCACATGGATGAATCCTCAAAATTGTTGGAAAAAATTATTGTTTCTCAACAACATCCAACTAGTTACCTTATGCTTTCTCCCAACCTACCATCAGTTGACGGGGTGGTTAATCTAATTCCAATTACACTCAATCCTACTCTTACATTGGAGAGTGAAACACATATCACTAGTGTTGATGAACCATTATTTGATTGAGTGGTCGACTCAATTCCACATTCAGTCGATCCCAATTTCTTTCTATAGAGTGACAGTAATACCACTCAGGTTCTTCTTTTTACTTTAGATTCTTCTACATAAGGGGGCATTTTACCTGTTCCCACAAAACCCCCTCTAAGTACTGAGGTCATTTAATTTAAATGGAGTAGAAGTGACAAAGCCTTGTCTTCCTTCTTCCACCCTTTTCCAAATCATTGTGAAGGCTTATTGTAAGAATGTGTGTCGCAAAAATGTAGATGAAGGTGCTTCTGTTAGTATTTTATCCTCAACTTCTTGGAAAGCTTTGGGTTCCCTAAGCTTGTGTCTATTACACATAATCTTTTGGAATTTAACAGAACCATCAACGAACCATTAGGGATCCTTCCTAAGTTACCCATTACTTTGGGAGGTAAAACTGTCTATATTGATCTTATGGTAGTCAAAGGAAGCTTTGATTTCAATTTTCTCCTTGGGCGAGACTATGTCTATGCCATGAAAGTTGTCATGTCCACACTATTTCGAAGATGTATTTCCGTCACAATGAAAACATTGTGACTATTGACCAACTTTCCGTATTGGTCAATATGCAAGTGATATTTACTCCATCACAGGTTAATTATTTGGTAACCAATCCCATGCATTCAGTTATCGATGCAAGTAAGCCTCTCATTGTTTTCTCAACTTCATTTCACTCAGATCCGGTAATTGACATGGTAAACCTTATGAGTGTATTTGAACCCAATTTTCTTATCCCTATTGATTCTCTTCACATGTGTTCTTTCCAAAGAACCATTCTTCCTTCTGATGAAGAACTCTTGGAAGCCATGATCAAGGTGTGTCCCTTGACATGTGTTTTTTCCAGTTGGAGGCCATGATGAATATTACGTGAGGATGGTTCTTTACTGTGTCAAGGTCACTAAAAAATGAAACAATATTTGAGCATGGTGTTGATAGTGCTGGACCCACCAATATTCAACAGATCTCCCCAATATGAAGTCCCAATTATACCTCACACCGTTTGGTGCAGGATCCCATTCAGAATATTGTCTGGTTGACGATGCAGTGCGTTTTAATGATGTGCCTTGACTGCAATAACGCATAGAGTGATGTATAGTGACTTTGGTGAAAACAAGTGTGTGACCTTGCAGAGAGTCAAGTGCGATGCATGAAGGTTTTACCACACGAAAGGGAAAATGAGTGAACCCCTTAGAAGCCTGTAATAGTACACAACTTGAAAGGAACACATGAGCATAAATGACATCACAAGCTAACATGCGAAATAGTTCACTAGTTAACAATGATGAATTAAGAAAAAACATGCATTCAACAATATTCGTGCCAATGCAAACAAAATAGTTCATTAGCGTAAGCGTAAATTAAATAACATACATTGAAAACATAACAAGAATAGTCCTACTATATTTACAACATATGCATGAAAACATGCCGACTATGAAATCTTGGCTCCCAAAATCCATTTACATGCGTTATGATGATGTATTTATAACAAGAGGGGGTGACTCTTCAACTCTCTTTTGTGACTTTTAAACTTCCCCATGAATCTTCAACTTATTTACAAAATGACTCATTACATTACATCATGACTCTTCACATTCCAATATAGACACTTGAAATTCCACTTACAAATTATTTACCAAAGAATATTACAATTACTCATACCCATATGAGACAAAATTGGGTAGAGACCACTAGACAACCTAATAGGACAAAAAACTCTCATGCTTGAGTTTGGGGCAACTCTAGCTCAAAAAATTCCACTTGATGTGTCTCGGTCAAGCAACAATGCCAAACTCTATACTGCGCAATGAGTCCCTCAAACTGTGCGATGATGTCTGGCTGGAAGCGGACTCTAGCCTTCATGGCATCCAAGTCTAATGACTTGGAACCAGTTTGTACTTATGACATTGACATGAGAAACATAGTGTTAATATGGACATGACCACCAATGCAATTTTGCATGTTCTGTCAGTTTACTTCAAGATATTCTTTAGAAGTGATTTGTCTGCACTGCTCCAAGTATTTATCTATCTCCTGCCTGACTTGGTTCCTGCATTTGGCTTCAGTGAGTGAGCCAACTGATGAGATCCTATGGGTCTTTACCAAGACATCCATGCCATTAGATAATCATGCATACAAGTCCTGAATGTTAGAAATGAACGAGGTGAGTTGTTTGTTGTTATGGATGAGTATCTAAACCTTTCCTTTCTCCAGCTCTGCATCCTACTTTGTTTTCTTTCCTAGTTCACGTAGTGCCCCTTGTATCACATTGACTATTCATGCATGATAATGATGGCTGCTTGTACAACCTTGAGAGTTTTTAAAAAATCTCTGCACTTTTGCTGCAAGCCGTGCAAGTGGACAACTTCCTTATGCACGATAATAAGCTCCTCATAAAGATTTTGCATGGTCTCTTCAAGTGTTGATACTTTACCAAGTATCACTGCCTTTAGCTCCTCTAGATAGACCTGTGCAGAAGCTATGTTTTGAGCTGCTTCTTGGAGCTGTTCGATCTCTTTCCTTACAACCTGCAATTTCTTTGCCAATTCCTTATTCTTGGCCATCAAATAATCAATGCTTGAATTTTCTGCACTTGCGAAGGCTAAGTTGGCTGTGACAATGGCATTGAGATTCTTCTTAGTGTTCGCCAAAATCACCCTTTCTCTGATAAATGTAGGAGATGCAAGGTCATCAAGAAGAACCACTTCCTCTTCCTTGCCTGGAGATAACTCTGTTGTTGGAGGTGGTGGAGACTGAATGGTGACCTGCTATGTGCAAGGAATCAGGTTGACATCTTGATTCCGCGGCTCTGGTTCCTCCTCCATGTCTACAATCTCAATCAATTCTTCAATCTAATGAGCTAGCTCCTGGACCTACATCTACCCACTCTCCTCCTTTGGTTGTCGGTTTTGTTCTTTCTCTTCAACTTGTTTCCGTGCTGTTTCTTCTGCTATTTCTCTTCACCTTTCTTTTTCTCCCTGCTTCTGCTTCAATTCTTTTTCTTTCTTTTGATTTTCTTCCTCCAATCTCCTCTTCTCTTCCCTCTTCCTCTGTTCTGCTCCCTACATCCTTTGTTTCCTCTTTGCCTCTGGTGCTAAAGCCTCTTTCATAATAGTTGGATTTTCTTTCATCTTGCAACTTCGTTCTCCCCATGGACTATAAGGATCCTCTCTCTTTCCCTTATCCTACACGGGGTTTATCCCTTTTGCTGGCACTGCTTCTAGAGTAGCTTCTGTCTATGGAGCCACCTGTGAAGTTCTTTCAAAACTCACTGGCTCACTGAACTTGGAGGCATTATGACAATTCTTCCATGGGTCCTCCTTTGTCCAGTGAAATGTCCTGTTGAGCCACTAGAAGTGAATTCTCGCACAGTGGTATTTGGAAATACCACAAGGATCGTACATATTAAAGTCTTGAGTACTGAATGCAAACTTATCTATCTCCTTTCCTTCGACATCTGTGACCTTCAAATTCTTGATCTAGTACTGTCCAATTTTCATAGGAAGAATTGGCCAAGGTGCTTTCTTCTTCTTATGCAAAGTTGTTAACAACCCTGTGGAGAGATGATATGAAACTTATTACATGACAAGCTTATCAGTGGCATACCTTGGCAAAAGATGCGATGAATTTTAACTGCTGAAAACTCTAAGGAAGGTTCCATCGAATGAGGCAAACCAATATGTGATCTACGATACTGCTTCCATTGCCCCACGTGACATGTAAGGTGGTCCTTCCTCAAAGATCATCGTGTATAGCGGAATGAGGAAGTGGTCAGTTAGCTTTTCCATTACTCCTCTGTGGCTGCAATCCGAGAGAAATATGCAATAGATATACATGATAGGGTCTCGTGGTGTCCAAGTCCAATCCATGCCAGGGAATGCATTATGTGCATAGATTGCATCCAATAGATATGCAGACATGTAGAATCTTTCTTGTGCACCTTTGGGAGGATTTTGGGAATTCTCTACATGGGTACTTAACTGTCGAGCTGACAAGTATGAAAAGTTGAAAAACATATACTCGTTCACTACTTGGTTTAATAAGATTTCCCACCCTTCAGGAAAGGTATCCATGCTCTACTGACTGTATATTCTGCAAGCTAGGATAATCAAGCACTGATAGGCCATCCTGAGAGACTTTATATTGTAATTATTGGTGGGTGTCTATCAAAACTTTGATGGCTCTTTCACCCAACCTTTAACAATGTCTTTCATTCTCACATAACTATTGGTGGCATAAAAGTATGAATCCATGAGCGCTTCTATCTTGGGCAAATGGTACATGAGATGATAATCTATTGCCAGAAAAGTAGCAAGCTTTTGTTCGCTGGAATTGATCAAAGTCATAGTCTTCACATCAATATGTGAACAATCTAGTTGGTAACATATGCAAATAGGAAGGTTGGATATCTCCATGTAACCTTGTGTAATCCCAGTCACTGAACATTAATGTATACATGTCGGTCCTCTAGGTCTTCTTTGAGGGTCTTTGCTGAAAAAGCTTCGTTCAAATTTTTCCATGTAAGATTTGATTCCTTTTCCATAAACAATTGAGTGTCTGAATATACTGGCAATTTTACTGGCGTACTCTCAATTGCTTCCCTGGTACTGCTTTCTGTGGTATCTTTTGAAACAACTCTCTTGGGTGCCATGATAATAGTGACTGCTGGAGAGAAGTGCTCAACAACTGTGATACCTGTAGGAGGAAAATGAACTCATGACAAGATTACATTAGCTTTTGTAAATCAATTTTCAAAGAAAGATAAGGAAACAAACACAATGATTGATGAGAGAGATTGCCCAATTCTCATGATCAAGGGAGGGAGATCGACTGAGGGAATTACACATTGCATAGTCTCAATAGTCAGTGATCCAGTCTGAGGCTTGAGACTGTACAATGCGCAGTGACAAGGAGAGACTGCGCATTGCGCAGTCTCAATGGCCAAGCAGGCAGGATTGTGCCCTGGGACTGCAAAATGTGCATTTGGGACAACCTATATTGCGCATTGCACAATCTCATAGACCAAGATCTCAAATTGATCCTTGGACTTACACAATGCTCAGTTGGGCAAGGTAGTGCATTAGGAAATAAATATGAAAGGAGAGTCGCTGAAATGAAAATCACAGATGTGAAAAAACAAGAAAATTGATGTGGCACTTATGAAAGACGAACAAGAAACTGAATCAACACTTCTACAAGCTAATATATGTTAAAACACCAGAAACCCTGAAGAGAAACAAGAAATACAACACTCACAGAAGCAAAATGATGAAATGAAATAGAAAAAGTGGCAAAACAAAACAAAAGAAAAAATCACTCGGAAAAATGACGCAAAATCCACTGAAGGCTCCTTGATCTTCTTGGGAATGCTAGAGCTCCAAGATCGAATGTGCAAATTAGCTCTAGAAACATCAATTAAATAGATTTGAGCATCTTAGGGTTTATGTTGCACATGCCTAAAATCAAGGAAAAGGCGACACTTCAGAAATTTCTAAAAATATCGACTCTGCCAGCTTCAGGAATCTAATAATGAACCCCATATTTCATAGGGATGTTTTTTTGGGAAAATTTCCATGCACACTGCTAAGGAATATTGTGTAATTCTGGGGAACTGTGCAACTTCCCAGTTGAGTGCATTGCACAATTTCTAAGAACAAGGGATGGGTTGCGCAATTTCTGAGCTTAGTATTAGGCTTCCATCCATGAATATGTAATTATCAAGCTCAAGGTTGAGCTACCATTCTCGATTTAAGTTTTCATCATCAGGGTTGGCTTGCCTTCTAAGATTGCTCAGTTTCTGGAGGCAAGCCCAGGACTATTGCAAGGTCAAGTCAGAAGGTTAGTTTGTGACTCAAAAAGATCAGCTTAGTATCAAAACAAACAAACAAAAGCACAACATAAAAGGATAAGTCTTAGTTTCAACATGAATACTTGACGACAATAAAATATAAGCTCTTGTGGACATAAGGGAAGGCTCCAAAATCAAATCATAGGCAAAATTTTGGAGGGTAGTTGTAGCAGCTACAACAATTGGTGACACACTAGTAGAACTCCAAATTTCTGTATGGGTCTTATTTCATGCAAGACAAGTCTAACTCTTCAGGAAGTATTCTTTAGTTCATTGATTATTGTACCTTCTTTAATTAGTTTGAGTTAAATATGTAGTCCCCACCATTATTTACATCGGTGACACACTTAATCAAGGCATGTCAAACTAGTTGTTTCGATTGGGGATGAGGAGTATATAGATACACAAGTGAAAAGAATTTCTAGAGTCTTAGTTTTCATCTCTAATGTTGCTTCGCTGCCAGAAAGCCTGGACAATATCCCAACAAAGTCATTCCAAGAACACAAACATTTTTCTGCTGCCAGTGAGCTTGGACAATACCCCGATGAAGTTGCTTGCTTCACCTCTCTATGCAGGGAGCCTTTCTCTTCTTTTTCCTTTGTTATATTTTTTGTTTTTTCATTTTGGTCATAAAATTGTGAATAGACACTTATTCATTTGTGAGGCGGAAGAGTGATCCTAACTTATTGAGAGAAGAAGAGGTTGTCCCTTCATAGAAAGATATTTATATGTACCTCTAACACACTTGTTAATATTTTCCTCCCCTCCTTACTCTATGTGATTTATCTGATAAGTAAATGAAAATAAAAGACCGATTAGAGTAGGTGATACTAGTTATAGGTTTAAGCATCATGATTCCACTATGGTTTTCCCTGAAAAGAAAGTATTTTCCATCAAAGTATCATCGACTAAAAAATGAAAGATTCAAGCAGAGAGAGGGAATATAAAGATAACCAAACGTTGACAGTAGCACGACTTCCTCTTGAACTTCACCATGCTTGCTTCAAAAACCAAACATGGTATCATGCGGAAGCTATCCTACAACTAACATAAATGAAAAGGCAGAAAAAGGAGCAAGACGGAAAGTAAATCAAGGAAAAACAAAGAAATGAAAACAAGAAAACTATTCCTACTCCTAAACTAACCAAGAATAGGCAAAACCTATGTGAAATGAAATTTCCATTGTTACCACCAATGCATCGACTGGCCTATATAAGCGAGGGAATGCATAACAAGAAAGATATTCAAGAAAAACATCAAACAAGAAAGGTAAAACAATGCACACTGTGACATTTGAAGTTTGAAAATGCACGCAAAAAATATGAAAGAAAAGCACATCAAAAACATTCCACAAATGCATTATGGTATTCAAATAAACTGCGACTCAAAGACATGCAAGAACAAAGTTTCGAACTTCAAAACTAGGCGAACATAAAGAAAGAGGAAGACTTGTGTTTCGCAACGAAGCTCGCCATGTATGACTCCTGTTACATAGTATTTTGTCACATTTCCAACACTATACCTGAAGTGTCGTCCTTTGTGCCACTATCATCACAAATGTCGTAAAGCAAAAAATCTATGTAAACTCATTCACCATGAATTATATGTTTAACACATCCTTGAAGAGATGGAGAACATATGTCTTGAAGTAATTATGGAAACAATTGTGAAAAACCCTAATTTTCAAGACCAATGCTACTTTTAGTAGGCAAATCCATGCTGGAAACCTTTTGTCTAACTAGTGACTAGCGCTGGAAATGCGACTTTTGATAGGAAAATCCACGTTGATCCTCTTTAGGCAGTTTCTCCAAAAATGGAGCAGAAGCTTCTCTTACTAGAAGCCTCAAGAACAGTGAGCTGGTAGTTTTTGGATGAAGATATGGTCAAGTACTCCCATTTAGAGCCTTTTATCCTACCTTTAGGGATCTTACCTTTGGGATAAGGACCTTCTTCCCCCTTTGGTGGATCTCTAACCTGCTCTCCATCACTATAAATCCATTCTTCATTTTCCTCAATGGATTGGTCGTTGCTGGTTGCCATTCTTCTGCTCAATTGTGCTTAGATGCTGCAATTTGGGAAAGGAGAGCTTCTTAAGTTTGGCTTGGACTTGGAACCATCCTGAAGTAGGTCTTCAACATCAAGACACTAGTTGTATGTTTCCCTCTTTGATTTAATCATTAATACAAAACATGTTTTACTTCCCATAAGATTTTCTATGATGGTTTTCTTAGTACAATACTCCTTGATTTGTTGTATAACTTACATTGGAATGCATATTTTATGATCTCTCTTGTTGTTGTATTTTGACCTCTCTTGCATGTATTCAGATGCAAGGAATAGTGAGGAGCGAGCCTACGAGCTAAGGGATCAGGATCATCATCAAAGGTCGAGCACGTAGGAGAGAGGTAGGCCATATCCCTTTCTCATTTGTCTTTCTGATCTAGGTTTGGGAAGTTTACTTGTTTTGTCATGATTGTTACTAGACCCACAAATTAGGCTAGAGGGATCAATTCTATCCCTAGAAGGGATTGTCTCGTTAACAAATTGGCATCTCCACTAGGGAAGCCTACACCCTTTTCATCCTCCTTTTGTTTTTTTCCTTCTCATTAAGTTTGGCCATCCATCCAAAGACCTTATCTTTGGACTGATTTTTAGTCCTAAATTGTTGATGTCTTAGGGTATTAGATCTAGAGTTTCTTCCTTTGTATTTCTTGTTTTTCCTAAAATTTCCTCGCTCAGCGCATGTTTTATTAGTGATAGTCATGTTGACAATGCCTGTTTTTCCCTGTACAGTCACACTAAAAACCCTGTCTTCCACTGTATACACATGCTGAAGACCAACACAGATTTTTCTATGAAATGTAGTGCTGGCAGCATAGGTTTTGCTCTGAAAAGTAGCGTTGATGACCCTACCAACATAGGTTTTGCTATATAAAGTAGCATTGGTCCTTGAATGTAAGAATTTTGAGGGTCTCTACTAAAAACTCTAATGTGTCCTGGTCTCTGACGTCTCCTCTGCTTTGTCTGCATCAGTCTTTGTTTGTATGCTTTTGATTTCTTTGTGGAATGCAAAATATTGTCTCTTGCTTGAAGTGGCAAAAAATCGGATTTTGATTGAGTTTTTACAAGTTTTGAGTCGATTGAGATCTTTGTTTACTACTTGTGTGCTTGAGAATTATTGATTGTTCTATTAATTAAACAATGATTGCTCTTTTGCATTGATTAAAGGAATCAATTTTGCATTGAATTAGTTTTCATTTCGAAAAAAGTTACTTTTTGTTAAATTTGCATTAGATCACTTGCATGAAAAGTTATTTTTTGGAATTAATTATTGGAAATAGATCACATTTTTCAACAATTGAAAACTAAATGGTGCATTAGTTGCATTAAACCATTTAAATAAAAAATAAAAGTATAATTCATATAAGTGCATCTTAGTAAAAGTGAAATAATTTTTACTTTTTGGCATTGCATTTGGAAAGTGAAAGTGAAAGATCTAGTTAGGAAAGCTTTGTTTGCTGCATTCTTCATTTTGCATCATTGTTTGAATCTCTTCCCTTACTAGATTAGCTTTCATCGAAATAGAAAGAATAATTTTCTCATGATAGTTGCATCATAGATGTTCAGGTGACATCATTTTGAGCCTTAAAACCAAAACTTAATTGAAGATAAAATTAAAATTTACCTCAATTACCCTAAGGAGAATTTGGAACTTAATGCAAACATTTAGAGGTCTAGGCTAGAGACGTGTTCCAACGTCGTTAAATGTAGGAGATGTCATTATTTTCCAGTGTTGTATACTGGGGGTGGAATCCCGATCCATGTACAGAAGTGTATAAGACCATTATCCAATACTTTCGGGTATATTGGAGGCAATCCATGCATGGTAAGTATATGAGAATGCTATCATCGAATGGTTACACATTAGACAACAATGCTACAGACTTCACTCCCATGTACCGTCACGTATCTATTGGGAGTCCCCTATAGTTTTTATCCATCCATAGGTAACAGAGTCTACCACCTTGCATATATGATACAATTGTTGACGGTGCTGGACCTACCAACAAAGGGGATCTCCCCTGTATGAAGTCCCAACTAGACCTCATGCTGTTTGGTGTAGGAGTCCCATCCTATACGATGGCCCTGTTTCCATTATCTTAAAGATCTGCCTTTGCTCTAGTTGTCAACGCATGAGAGTGTTATGTTGGTATCTTCAAACAACAAGGTACATGTGCCTTGTGAGTGCGTAATGTAACTCGTGTCTAGGTTCTCTTACTCTAAAAGGGGAGAGTGAAGTGAGCGTCTTGATGAGAGGGAGTAGTCCCAACCCAGGAAAAACAACAAGGGTCTGTCCAACATCTAGCAAATAGTCCACAATGGATGTGGCAGTCGTTAAAACCATTGTTCAAGGGAAAAAACATAAACCATCAAACGAAATAGTCCACATGGGGTTGTCAATTGTTAAAACCAAGAAAATACAATGGTGGTCTATCTAATGTCCGAAAGAGTAGTCCACACGGACGGGACAACATTGATAAACAATACAACACATCTTCAACAATGTAAGTACTAAAATAATTGAAGTAGTTCAACTATCTTAGTACATGTTAAGAAAACATGCATTACAAGCATTTAAAGAATAGTCCTACAAACAAATACAAAAATGTATCAAAACATGTTGGTCTGAGACATGTTTCTGAATTACGTAAAAGTTCCAAGACACATATGTACACCATACATCATTAGGCCTAGTATTGGGACATTAGAGCCACTCCTCACTCATCAAAGAACATACTATATTCTCAAAGCTATGTGGGAGGAGCCAAGGTGAAAATTTCATTACTAATACAATGAGGGGGTATATATAGCCAAGGGGGAATAATTGACCCTTATGACTATTCGACTTCCTTCATGACTATTTGACTTTCTGCGAATTTTTTACTTTGCATGACTCTTCAACTTCATGTGTGGGTCTCTTGGACTTCCACTTTACATTACATTGATTACAACAAGTATGGCCCATAGTAGTGATGTGGTTGAGACAACTCATGAAATAACTCGACATGACACTGCTGACATGTACTGGCTGACTGTGGTGTTTGTGTTGAGTTGATGTGCTTCTGAGTGATTGTATGCTCTCGGTGTAACATGTCTTCACCTCCGCATGCCAAAGTGCACAGGGGTCTTCGATGGTCTTGGTCTTTGCTTGATTGTACATGTGTATGTGCCCCTTTCGCTTTCTTTCTCGATGTTCTTCATGCATTCATTGAATTCCGAGAAAGTATTCTAGCATGCATTCTTCCATCACGTTCGTCGTCGCGCCATGTTTCCTTGATGTACCTATTTCTACAATCACTCATGACGAGAGGACATCAAATCCAAAATATCGTAGTATAACATGATGCGTTGTTTTCCATTTTGGTGCAGGTGACATGAGAGGGACAAGGTACTGAAACTGCACAGAGCACAACGTAGGCTAGGATACGAGGCTCTGGACCACTGTCAGGAAAAATTATGCAAATGTCACTGGTGTTAGTGTCTGTCAGTCCTGTAAGTCACCAGCGATCAAATGTACTTTTTCAATATGGTTGATAGGGTCCCAGGTCAAAATTGTATAGTTTAAAATAAATTTTCAAATAAAATTTGATCATTGGTTGGTGTGTCTAGGTCACTGCTACTCCCTCCACCTACTCATAGCCTTCATCAATCATCATGGTCATGTCTTCATTCAGGTGTCTTAGGTCATGAAATGGTTAATATGTCATCATTTAGGTCATGGTCTAGGTTTCCATTTCATTTGTCATCATAACGCCATTCATTTAAAGAAAAAAGAGTCATGTTCATCATTTGAGTCACTATTAAAGGGAGTTAGCAGCTTAGGAACAAAAGGAATAAAGGTAAAGGTAACATTTCTTTTCAAATAAGATCATGCTACGGTCACATCACATCATTTCTCACAAAGATCAATTATGTCACCTCCATGACTTAAGAAAAAAATCGACCTCCAGCTTATAGAAGACCATTCAATGCATTGTAATTGATCATTTCACCTTCATAGAGCACCTATCCACCATACAGCTTCATCCAAACCACTAGATCATTGAAATTAATCATTAAAACCCTTGCTTACCTAGATTTTTTGCGTTTCTAGTACCTTCGTTGTGCTTTTGACTAACACGTTATTTTTTGGTTTTGGAGCTAAAAGGAGGCTACCACAAGGTTCAATCAGCATTCTATAGGTTCAAGAGGCTCTAATCAAGTAAGTGTAACCTCTCATCATCTCTCTTTCAGTGAATTTTCTTTAGCAAATGGTCAAATCCCTCTCTTAGGGTTTTATGTTGCGTTTTTGGGTTATCTTAGTGTTTGCATCATTTCAGTTAGAAAACTCCTAGTTTCCTACCCTAACACCCTTTAAAAAACTCCATACACCTCCCAAAAACATTTTCCACATTCATCTGCCTCATTCCGATAATTTTCCTCTAAAACCCTAGCATAGGCTGCCCCATTAATAGTTTCTTAGGCTAGGACTATGTTTTTGTCATTTTCACACCTTCCCCCCACTATTTTAAAGAATTCTCACTTCCCTAAACTCCCTAAAATCTATCCCTATTTGCTAAAATTTTTCCATAAATTTACACACTCCATAACCCCTCCATTCCATTCCTTCAACACCAGAGTCCATTGTCCCCTCTTTTGTAGTGATACCTTATCTCTTTCCTTCCCACTTAGATAGGGTTTTAACTATGGAAACTGGAAACAGTGACGCTGAGAAGAAAAAGTATAATAAGGGTGGGAAAGTTTCCAGGTATGAGTCATCACAGGTCAAAGAAATCATGGCCTCACCCTTCATTAATAAATCTTTCCAAGATGTTGTCTACCTAGGTTTCTGTGAGAGGATCCTAGAAGTAGGTTCCAATGTCAAATTTACAAGCCTCTTTTCTACCAACTTCAGGAGGGATAAGGCCAGCATTGTCGAGGTAGAATTCATCATTTCAACAGATGCCATTGCGATAGCTACATGTATTCCAAATCATAGAGAAATCTGGTTTAAAGGTACAGATTTAGACTTTCAGAATTACAAAGCTTTCCTAAAGACACATTATAAGGATTCTCCAAAACACATTTTTCCCTTTAGACAATTTCTTGACAGGTATTCTCCATTAATGAATATGATAATGAGGTACTTTACCTGTAGAATTTTCACTACAAATCAGTTAGCTCACTGATATCATGTAGAAATTTCACCTGCAGATCAAACTGATATATACAATGTACTAAAGCATAATACTAGATCTACATCTACCATAAACTTTGCGGAAGCTAATCAACCACGAGCAACATCAAGCATGAACACATATAACTGATAAGAAGGAATCAATCACACATAACACAAAAGAATTTATTCAGGAAAAGCACCAGCCTAAAACCCCATCTTTGTATTATCAATCAAGTGGAAATCTTCAAAAACATACAAAAAGAATTAGCTCAAAAGCTATCTTGCTCTCTCTGTACTTTGATGATGTAGCTCATGGACTATCTAGGCCTATATATATAGGCTCCACAAGTCCTCCAAGCCCCTATTTCCTTGCGCAGTTTTGATTGGGATCCAATTACATAGCATGTGTGAATTGGAAAAATCATACTTGCTATCACCTCAGGTCCAACTACGTAGTACTAGAAGGAATAATATTCCTTCCTCATGCAAGGAATATTCACTAGGAATATCCTAGAAACTGATAGAGCACTGTCCCTCATATGATCTCAATTGGGTCTCTGTCTAAACTACCATGCATCAATTATCCATGAGTGAATACTCAGTTATCTGAAAATACCAGTTGTCACATGCATGCAAGCATCAAAAAACTGAATCTCATTAATTTAACAACTTGTTAAATTAATCTAACTAGACTTGACTAAGTTAAACTAAGTCAACTTATCCTCTCAATATAGAAGTCATCCTTAATTCCTCAATTAGTGGAGAAAATCAAGGACACATTCCCAAATCAATGGAGAAATTATTGCATGTTCTCACAAAGACTTCAAGTTTGATTTTCCTTAAATAATTAACTCAAACTGAATTAATTAATTAATATTCAAACTGCTGGTAAGACCAAATTCTAATTTTACTTCCTATTTCTAGTCGAGGGACTGACTAAAATAGGAATCCACACTGCACTACTAAAAATAAAACTTCTATTTTTATCACTTCCATTTTTCATTCCCTGTTGCCCAATCCAGCACTGATGCCCAAACTGCTATTTTTAGCACTTCTATTTTTAGCAATTTCTTGTTGCCAATTTTCAACACTCCCTCTCAACAAGAAAGGCTTCCTCTCGAACTTGATCCTGTATCTCTGGAATGTTCTGCATGCAACACATCTACCAAGTGTGGTTGCTCCAACAACTCTCGGAACAAAAAAACTCCTAACTGACCTCTCTGTTGGGATAGAAACATACTCTGATGCTGAAGCTCTACCTACTACTGACAAGTGCTCCCTCTCTAACCTCTATGCTACTGCAACATATCCATGCATCTCACACCATTTCACCCTTCTCTGTGCTACCCTGCACTGTGCAACACACTTGTGCCTCTCGCATTGCTGCAGCCTACATGCTCTGCGCTATCCTAGGATTCCCTGCACTGTAGCTCTCTCTGTTGTTCCGTCTACATCTGTCTCTACCCAATTAGTCAGTTCTTTCTACTCCACATTGAGGCTCTCGTAGCAAGGTCCCATCCAAGAGGTTGGGTACCTCAAGGATCCTGCCCCTCATCCTTGGGACGATCACTCTACATTGCCCCACCTCCTACTTAGAGGCATGGCTGCATGTGATCCCTCAGCCCACCTGGCTCAAAGTTTCCCCCTACTGGAGGTCTCTGCATGAGTAGATGTCTCTACTTGATCTCCACTTAGCTTCCCCTGTTGTGGCTGCTCCACGACCTCCTGAAGCTACTGCACCAATTGTGGCTCCTCCACAATCGTCTGAGACTTCTTCTGGCACTGCATGTTGAGAGGTAATATACCCTTCCTCTCAACCACCAAGTCTCCATCATTTGCCTTGCTGCTCAAGGCTTTGCATGCATCTTGAACCTCAAGAGCATACAGGTTCTTGACCCATGAACCGATCTGCTTCACCTATCTAGTGATGATGTGTCTAAGGAAAACCTTTCCCTTACGGAATACTACATCATAGCCTCTGTCTTCCAGCATCGCGATCGACTCCAAGTTTCTCTTCAGTCCTGGTACATACTTGACATCAGTCAAGGTAAGGTGAGCTCCATGCTCCCTTTGAAAAATAATCATGCCTACACCTGAGACACTATAATTTTCATCATTACCCATCACTATGAGTATCTGGAGATCTTTCTCCTCCAAAGTACTGAACAAACTCTTGTCGCTGGTCATGTGGAAAGAAGCTCCATTGTCAAGAAACCAACCACTTCCTACCATGGATGAAACCATGCATGCGAAGAGTGTGAAATCCAAATCGAACTATGAAGCAAGTGCCTCACCTTGAGATCCTTCCCCGGATCCCTTCTTGGATTTCCTCAGTGGACAATTTGTAACAAAATGGCCCACCTCATGACAACGAAAGCATCGTACTTTCGATTTGTCAACCTTCTTCCCACCATGGGAAGAACTGGATTCGGGAAGAGAAACCTTCACCTTCCCCTTCTTTGCCTTACTTGCTAAGGCACAATTCTCTTCATCCTCCATGGATGAAGAATTGTCTCTGGTGCTTTGTCTGATCTCCTCCTACATCAAATCCGACCATAGTTGTTCCAAATCTGGTAGTTTCTCTCTTCCATTAACCGAGTCCTGGTAGCTATGCCAGCTCTTAGGAAGTCCGAGGGGTGTAAGACTCACCATGTCAGCATCAGCTGTCACGACCCCTACACTTGCAAGCTCATCTTTGCATGTGGTGAGCTTGGTCAGGTACATAGAGATCCTGTTGCCCTTTTCACGCTTGATCTTTTGAAGTTTGTCCTTCAGTGCTAACTTCCTCTGATCACTGCTATTCTGATAAAGATATTTTAATGTTTTCCACATCGAAAAAAGAGTCTCCTTCCCATGGAGGCTTGAGACTATGTGATCTCAAACTCCCTCCAAGATGATTCTCCTACCTCTAGCCACACACTTCCTCCATTCTGCCAACTCTTGGGCATTAGATCCTAAGGGCTTGGGGAATTCTTGATCAATGAAGTCCTTCACCCCGTTGTCCTCTAATACTACCTCCATGCGATCCTTCCAAGCTATATAGTTTGAGTTGCCATCCAGTGCATACTCAAGCCTCAACCCATAGAACGCCATTGATGAGATCTGAAATGTGATAAGAACTCGATATCTATATCTAGAACCCACAAACTTCTTCCTTCTTGTATACTATTCTTCCTTGATCACTTGTGCTTTGATACCATGTAGAATTTTCTCTACAAATCAGCTAGCTCACTAATATCATGTAGAAATTTCACCTGCAGATCAAACTGATATATGCAATGTACTAAAGCATAATACTAGATCTACATCTACCATAAACTTTGCGGAAGCTAATCAACCATGAGCAACATCAAGCATGAACACATATAACTGATAAGAAGCAATAAATCACACATAACACAGAAGAATTTATCCAGGAAAAGCACCAGCCTAAAACCCCATCTCTGTATTATCAATCAAGTGGAAATCCTCAACAACATACAAAAAGAATCAACTCAAAAGCTATCTTTCTCTCTTTATACTCTGATGATGTAGCTCATGGACTATCTAGGTCTATATATAGGCTCCACAAGTCCTCCAAGCCCCTATTTACTTGCGTAGTTTTGATTGGGGTCCAATTACATAACATGTGTGAATTGGCCAAACCATACCTGCTGTCACCTCAGGTCCAACTACGCAGTACTAGAAGGAATAATATTCCTTCCTCATGCAAGGAATATTCACTAGGAATATCCTAGAAATTGATAGTACACTGTCCCTCATCTGATCTCAACTGGGCCTTTGTCTGAACTGCCATGCATCATTTATCCATGAGTGAATACTTAGTTATCTGAAAATACCAATTGTCACATGCATGCAAGCATCAAAAAGCTGAATCTCATTAATTTAACAAATTATTAAATTAATCTAACTGGACTTGACTAAGTCAAACTAAGTCAACTGATCCTCTCAATATAGAACTCATCCTTAATTCATCAATTAATGGAGCAAATCAAGGACACATTCCCCAACCAGTGGAGAATTTTTGCATGTTCTCACAAAGACTTCAAGTTTGATTTACCTTAACTAATTAACTCAAACTGAATTAATTAATTAATATTCAAACTGCTGGTAAGACCAAATTTGAATTTTACTTCCTATTTCTATTCCAGGGACTGGCTAAAATAGGAATACACACTACACTTCTAAAAACAAAACTTCTATTTTTAGCACTTCCATTTTTCATTCCCTGTTGCCCAATCCAGCACTGATGCCCAAACTGTTATTTTTAGCAGTGCTATTTTTAGCAATTTCTTGTTGCCAATTTTCAACATTACTTGTGAAGGAAGGTTTTAAAGACTTTATCAGTACCACTTAAGGCTCCTAATGCACTTCACAGTAGTCAAACCTCTAAACTTGCCTCATTATATATATAGAAGCCTTGTCAATATGACAGAGAAGGTACAAAGTGTTACACAAAAAAATGTCACCATGACTTTCTACAGTTTGTGTGAGTCCATCACCACTCATACATACCTCCTTTGCAAGTCTTAAGCCTCAGATCTTCATGTCAAGCCTTGAAAATGGGAGAAAGACCTTAAAAATATCATAAATCCTAGTTTCACACTTTCTCCTAGCATTGCCTGCGGTGCCGCACCCAATGGTCATGTCCCCTACAAACCTGACTGCTCTGTTTGTTAAGTGATGGGTGTGAACCCCTGTAAAAGTTAAAAAGGCTTGAGTTCGCTCTTAAAAAATCACCTTGGGTCACTTCTGGATGCTTCTAGAAGGAATATTACGCTGGCAAGTCTGCTCCACCTTGGTTCATTCATTCCATAACTAAGGGAGCTAACTCCATGATATGAGGTGCTTATCCCATTGAAGGAGGAACTTATTCCTTCAATGGTGGACCTGCAACTTCCTCCATTTGCACTATAAATTCAGGCATTGGGCTGGTTGTAGGAGAGGTTGAAAGCTGAAGATTCTTGAGGGTAAATGCTGCTGAAAACTAGGCTTCCTTTTGAGCTTGTGAGAGGAGAGATCACATACCTTTCATGTCATTTGGGAAGTGAGTGAGGCTTGTCAAAGTAGAGGAGATTCCTGCTGGACCCTGGAAAGAGCTTGTGCAACATCAAGGCAAAGGTTGTAACGTTCTTTTATTCATAAAGTTAATACAATCAAGTTTATTTTTCTCAATGAACTGTCTTTAATGGTTTATTTTATGAGCTCCTTGATCTTCATAATGAACATGTTTTATTATATTATCTATGCATGTGTTCTTTGATGTGTGTTTGTTTGTGTATGCAAGTTATTAAAAGGGAACTACTTGAAGCTGTTGGAACAAAGCTGCCACAAACAAGCATTGGACCGAGGTAGGGTCTATTACACCTCTTAGTTTTCATTTATGAATTGAAACATGTTTAGAGAAAAGTAGATTTGCTTGTGCTACTTGTTGCTAGATATCATTTGATACTAGGGAGATCGGTCTTGTCCAGAAGAACGATTTATCCGGCTAACAAATTGGCGACTTCGCTGGGGAACGGTTTTGGTTTTTAATTTGTCTTTGCTTTGACTTGAGAAACTTGAGTTTTGTCTTCTGATTTTTCCTTGATGTGTGTGGGATTGGGTACTTGTTAGATCCTGGTTTGATTTTTATTTTTCGGATTTTTGGAGAGGACCACACCTTCTGCGTTAGGTACAGTGCGGACCTGTCTGCACTGTTACAGTATAACACAGAGCGGTACCGCACTTGGTTCTTCTGGGAGCCTATGGACCCTGTCAAAAGTTTGAAAAACCTAAGATCCTTCTTCCCAGTTAGGTTTAGTTTTTCTCCATAGCTGTTAGTTTATGTCCAGATCTGCACTTGTCTTGACAAAAGTCCCTTGTGAGTTAGTTTTCATTGGCCTTCTCGTTTGAAGTGATTTTCTAGAAGTTTTTCCTGTTGGATTGATTTTTTCTTGGTCTTCATAATAACTCAGAGATTAGAAGCCATAGAGCCTTAGATCACCCTGGTATCTCTGGTCTTCTTGCTGAGTTTGACTAGTTTATGAAATCTATCCTTGAAGAGAGCTAGATCCCATTTTTCTCTTTTGCAAAACTTTGATTAAACTTGATTGAAAGTTTCGAATTTCATTTTTTATTAAAACATATTGGGTGTTTTTGATTAGTTCATTGATCTGAACAAATTGATCCTTAGTTAGATAAAAAACTAAGTTAAGCATCCTCAAAAACATTTCAAGTTTCTTTTGAATCCATTTTGTTAGCTCTTAAGATTAGATTATAGTTTTGAGTGTTTCATAGAAATTATAGAAGCTTGTTGAAAAATTTGTTTTCAATAGTCTATAGAGTTTTTCAGAAATCTTAAAAGCTCTCTTGCAAGAATTGTTTGTTCTTGTAGGTTTTGATTGTTGAAAAGCAAAGGGATTTTCCGTGAGCGTGATTAGTAGTCTCGTTTTTGAAGTTCTTTGAAAAAGACAAAAAGTTTTCCTTTCAGTTGTATGTTAAGAGAAAGATTTCATTTTCAAAGCATTGCATTTTCAACTCTTCCTTAGCTAGAAATTCATTGAAAAGAAAAGGAATTGTTTATCATCTTAGGTGCATCTTTTAGTGTTTTGGAGTCGAGTCTTCACACCATAAAGTTTCATCTCCGCACCCATTGACTTAAGAAACAACCAATAAAATTAACGCTTAATTAAAATCCATCTAGCAATCTTTTTATTTTCTAGGGCTATTTTCACCAACATAGCTTAGGCTAGTAACTTGGAGTAGGGAGTAATTAACTCTCCAAGATAGTTTAAACAAACAAGTAGTCGATCTTGCGGTAGGGAGAAATTCCAATTGTTACATCTATGCTCTGGGAAAGCTCCTCTTAAAGGAGAAGCACGAGATCATATCTAAACTAGTGTGGGAATTAATCATTCCTCATTGGGAACGATAGAAGATATTCACGTATTAAAAACGGTAAACCTTGGATTGACCATTGTCGAGGAGCCTGGGGTCACTTTTTGGTAAACCTTGGATTATGTCAAGGAGCCTTCAAGGGGATTGAGCTTGTTACTCTGCCCTTGCGTGCGTATCGGATCGTAGACTGTTCCCCCAGGTATATTTGTTTTCGTTTGTAACCTTAGTGGCCATAATCTATAGGATTCTTTCCTAGGTGACGGTGGAGGGAAGATCCCACTGTACCTGGAGCAGACATCGACTAGAATCACTTGGACTCTCTGGGGGGTTGTCTTCACTCGAGACGGTTATAGTGGAGAAACTTGTGCCGGTTTGTTTCATTAAGTAGGTTGTCGAGGTAACTGTTCCAACCACCATTTCTGTATTGAATTCTGCAACGTTGAATTTCATCAGCAACTAGTGTTTTCGATCTAGAAAGATACTGTTTGTGTGTGGTTTGATCTCCTAGATTTATTAGGCATGTGCTTCAAATTGCTTGGTCCTTTGGAGAATTTAGGTGGTTTTCTTGAGATTTTCTTTGTTTTCGTGTGAAGTAATTAAATAATTAATCGTGGCTAAATTACCGAGACAATCCCGTCGACTTCAGGGGCAGCCTCTTGAATTTACACCAAGTCAACTTGAAGGGCTGCGAGCTCTTGTCACACCTAGTGAAAGTAGAGTTGGGTCACCGGAGGCCGGAGAGTCTTCGTTAATCATACATCCTAATTATCTAGTTCAAGTAACATAACATATTTCTGAACCGATTTCATTTTCCGAAGTTACTGGTAGTATTACTCCTACTAGTTCATTAGCCAAAGAACCTAAAATTTCTGAACCTGAAACCGAACCTGCTGCTACTCCATCTTCGGAATTTGCTTCTCCCGTTTCTAGTGGTCCTAGTTCACCCAGGGTAGAAAGTATCATTACCCAGAATCTTCCTTCTGGACTCATTTCCATAGAAAAACTTGTAAGTCCGGACGAAGGTATAAACATCCCCAAAAATCAACCAGCTATCGAACTTAGGGAGC
The DNA here is from genome assembly GCA_000404065.3 of Pinus taeda. Lineage (NCBI taxonomy): Eukaryota > Viridiplantae > Streptophyta > Pinopsida > Pinales > Pinaceae > Pinus > Pinus taeda. The sequence goes on along the minus strand of APFE030282931.1, from coordinate 86,000 downwards.
GTGAATCCATTTTCTATAGTCCCATTAGAGGTGACGCTTAGTATATTTTGTTGACCAACTTTTTAGAAAATCTATGTCTCGCATCTTAACCACCTCGATTTCCTTTCCATCGAACACCCAGAGGTTATTATCCTCCTTTGAATATGTCGATACAGTCATCCTTGTTTTCTTAGACGCCCGTAAACATTTTTACATGGCGGTCCTTCTGTTCCTCCTGGGTATCAGTATTTATCTGGTACGTTTTCAGGAGCATCTCCTCAACCCATCGAATATGTAGTATCTCGTGGTAATAGCGGAACTAAACCGTTAAGTGTCGAAGAGATTCTTATGATGTCTGGTACTACTCCTAGCCCGCAACCTCAAGGTAGTTCAATACCGCCTGGGGGGCAGCTGCAAGGTACTCAAATACCGCCTGGGGGGCAGCCGCAAGGTACTCAAATACCGCTTGGGAGGCAACCTCAAGGTAGTCCATTACCGCCTAGGGGGCAACCTCAAGGACAGTACACCCTATGGGACAATATTTTCCTCAAGGTCAACCCCAGTACCAATATGTACCTCAAGGTCAACCTCAGTTTCAATATGTGCCTCAAGGTCAGTACCAGCCTCAAGGTCAGTACCAACCTCAAGGTCAATACCAACCTCAAGGTTTCCAACCACCTTCAGGTCAATCATTTGTTCAAGGAACGGGAAATGTACCGTATAATTATCAACCTTACACTCAACCTGGTTTTGGTCCTCAATATGCTCAACCTATTATGGGTCCATACCTCCGAATGAACATGGTGTGGGATCAATAGACTTCACAACCCAGTGTGCAGTTGGCATCTCAATCTGGACAACCTTCAGTTTCTGGTTCACCCCAGCAACCTGTCCAGCCTACTACTCAAACTTCTACACCTGGGGTAGTTCATCAACCTGGGCCTAGTTCACCTCAAACTCTGCCCCAAACGTCTGCAGCAACTACTGCGGCCTCTGTTCAATCCACCCCACCTATTTCTGGAGTATCAGCAGTCCAGTTTCTACTGTTGTCGTATCAACTCCTCAAGCCTCTTTACCTTAGTTCGGACCTACAATCCAGACTTCGGTTTCAATGCTTGTAGGACAGCCTGGGCCTAGTACGGTTGTCATAAGTCATCCTCAATTTACTTATCAACCGTACTAGGGACAGTACCAATTCGGTCCTACTGTGCAGAGCCCGGAGTATCAGTATCAACTGTACCCTAGGTATACTTATCAACAACCTCAACAACCCCAGTATGGTCCGGTTAATCTTGGTTTTCCAGGAGGATATAATATCCCAAATGCCAATCCGATTCCAAGTTATCCTGGATATCCTCCTCCTGGGGCTGGTCTTATGACCACAAGTTTTCAGGATCCGAACCGTCAGTTACCATTTATAGCAACTTTGGATTTACCTGACTTGTCGCGCTTACGAATGATCCCATTAATTATCTTCCGTTTTGGCCACCAATGCCGAATAAGTTGCCCAGGGATATACCAAAGTTTGAGGGGGGATCAGGAGAAGATCCGTCAAATCATGTGATGACTTACCATCTCTGGTGTGCATCGAATTCCATTATAGATGATTCAATTTGTCTTCATCTTTTTCAACGCACTTTGATTGGCCTTGCAGCCAAGTGGTACATCGAGTTGCCACGAGGCTCTTTTTACAATTTTAGTCAGTTAGCCACTTCCTTCCTTACTCATTTTCAGCTGCCAGTCCGATATGACAATGGAACGAAATTATTAACTTCATTAAAGCAGTCGACGTCTACATATATTTCAGACCATATTCATGAATGGCGACGTCGACGTCGTTTAGTGAAAGTTTTTATCCTGGACCAAATTTTGGTAGAATGGTTTGTAAAATCGTTATTACCTAAAATAACTGAAGATGTAGCCAAGGCAGGAGTAGTTACTGAAGAGCAAGTAATTTCTCAAGCTTAGTACCTTGACTTAGTTTATACGCAGTCAGGTACTTTACACGAGAAAATCCCCGACCTTCCAAAGCAAAATCAAATAACTGTACCTCCCTCAGGGTCTCATGCCGCTGACGGTATGATTGGTACTGTTAATACCAAAAGTAAGAAGAAATCCTCCAAGAATTCTTCTCCTATTATAACTTTACCAGATTCCCCGAAGGGAGAGTCTTCAACTAAAATTTCCGCTGATGTCCATGTCGTAGAATCATCTATGGCCAAAACAAAATCTGGCGGTAAGAAGAAAGGCAAGAATAATAATAAGAAAAACTCGAAAGAGAAATCAGATAAACCTGAATCTACTGACGAGAAACGTAAACCTCGCTATCCTTGTCTCATCTGCGATGAGGAGCATTTTACAAGAGATTGTCCATATCGTGCTGAAGTTGCGAAAATCGTCAAAGGTTCTCAAACACCTGCTGTTTTGAAGGATCTTTTTCCAAGTCAAGACAGTAAGATGATAGGTTCTTCCTCTAATGCCTCGGAAGAGCCGATAATGACAATGCCCCATGTTAGGATTGTGACACGATCGCAAGATTATGGAAGTAAAAGTCCTATTGGTGGTAAGGAAGCGAAATCTTCTAATTCCAACCCATCAACCTTAGCTTCGTTTGGTTCCGATCTGCTATAGATCGAGAAACCTAATCCAGACTTAGTAATCAAATCACCTGCTAAAGGTATACTTCAAAAGTTAGCTTTCAATCCACATGCGGGAGCTGCTCAGAACTATAACATTGTTGAAGATTTAGCTGTTTCACCTTCAACAATGTTGGCTTTGGAGGTGTTACAATCTTGTCCAACACAGTGAAAATTGCTATTGTTGGCTATAGGAGTTGTTGATCTTCAGGACTCAAACCTCATAGTCTTCGATTTAGAAAATAGTACACCTCGTTTACCTCATCAAATGGATTTCTAGATTCCAGTGTTAGTCAAAAACAGACCTTGCTTTAGGACTGTGATTAATGAGGGAGCTTCAACGTGTATTATGTCGATACAGTGTTGGAAAGCCCTTGGTTCTCCTACACTTAATCAATCCCCGACGATTCTGAAGGCCTTTGATGGCCGAGGGTTTCATCCTTATGGCATTTTGCAGGACTTACCTATAGGGGTTGAAGGAAAAAATGTTAATCTAGATGTGGAGGTGGTTGATGCCCCTCTGGATTACAAACTTCTTTTGGGTCGTAGCTGGTCTTAGACCATGATTGTTGTTGTTTCATCGGTCTTTCAGCTTATTAAGTTTCCACATAATGGAAAGATTGTTACAATATAGCATTTAACTTACTTTTCATCCGAACCATCCTCTACTAAGAGTATTCAACATTTTGGATTTAAGAGATCTGTGGTTTGCATCTTTTGAATTAGTGACCGGAGAAACCACAGTATGAACATTTTTATACCAACGTTTCAAATCCCAAATGGGACCCATCATCAGGATTTTAGAATGATGATAAAAGAAGAGCATCTTAGGGAATAAATAATAATTAGGAAAACGTTTTAGGGAAACCACACACTGTCGGCTTGGACTAATAATTTAATTTATTTAATTTTAATTTAAAAAATTTTACTCTTATTTTTATTTTTTATTTTTATTTTTATAAATTAATTTAACTAGAACTAAAAGCAAAATTAGATTAATGAACTAAAATATAATAATTTCCATATAAATTAATTTAATTTAATATATTAAACTACTTCATATTAACAATTATAAATAATAAATATCTATAATTGGTTAATATAATAATTAATATATTAATTAATAGTTATATCGAAATTATTATATTATAGCAATAAATGCTAATTCTTATATTAAAAGGTTATTTCTAAAAATATTAGGGAAAAACTATATTAATTTCTATATAAATTAAACTAATATATTAAACCAAATCATATTAACAATTATAAATAATTAATATTTATAATTAATTAATATAATAATTAATATATTAATTAATAACTATATAGAAATCAATATATTATAGAATTTTAAAATTACTTTTTTATTTTATTTTTTATTTTTATTTTTATAAATTACTTTAAACTAGAACTAGAACTAAAAGCAAAATTAGATTAATGAACTAAAATATAATAATTTCCATATAAATTAATTTAATTTAATATATTAAACTACTTCATATTTAACAATTATAAATAATAAATATCTATAATTGGTTAATATAATAATTAATATATTAATTAATAGTTATATCGAAATTATTATGTTGGTAAAACCGCTATCCCTTATAAGGATGTTGGGGTAGGATTAGTTAAAGATTCTGGTTTACTCAGAACTTTTTCATTTCCTCCTCCCAACGTACTGTCTCCTTTCGCGACTATTCATATGATTTCGTCAGAATCCTTGGTTCGTTCCATCCGATTCCGAGGTGGACTCTTTTGGTGATGCCATGCCTTTGAGTCCCTTTGAAGTTGCTTATCAGGCTGTACAGACGTTTTCTGACTTAAGTTCAACCCATCTTGATCTAGTGAATGTGATCCATGGAGAATCACTTTCAATCTCAACCTTAGATTCAACAACCTTTTCTAAAATTGTTCACACCGATGAGCAAATTCGAGAACTTTTTTCTGTTGATGAGTTACCATGGGAAGATCTTCATCATCGATCTTCGTTTTTACTTGAGATTGATCATTTTGAGAATGATTTTTCATCTATTTTTACTGCTGAATATGTCAACGAACCACAGAATCCATTGAAACATCCTGATTCTGAACAAAATTTAGCAAATATTTCTCGAACGGTTCTTATCGACATTTCAGTCAAACCTGGGATTGTTGAAAACATTCACATAGGTGCTTCTTGTACGGACACTGAAGTCAAAATATATAAAGCCCTATTTCAAGAATTCTGTGACGCGTTTGCCTGGTCCTATGAGGAAATGCCAGGAATTGATCCTTCAATTGTTGTGCATGAGATCAAAACTTACCCGGATGCTAAACCCGTCCAGCAACATTTGCGTCAGATACACCCACGAAAAGCTGCTACCACCAAAACAGAAGTTGAGAAATTACTTTAAGTAGGTTTCATTTATCCAATTCCTTTAACGGATTGGGTATCAAATATTTTTCCGGTTACTAAAAAGCAAGGGACAATAATAATATGTATTGACTATAGGGATATTAATCGTGCTTGTCCCAAGGACAATTATCCAACACCCTATATCGATCAAATTATCGATGATTGTGCCGGCAGTGAAATTTTCTCCTTTATGGATGGTTTTTTCGGCTACAATCAAATTAACATTCTACTTGTCGATCAACCAAAAATGGCATTCATTTGTCCATGGGGGACCTTTGCTTATTGCAAGTTACCTTTTGGATTGAAGAATGCCGCGCAACTTTTCAAAGGGATATGTCTTATGCGTTTCATGACATCAAGCACATTGTGAAGCATTATCTCGATGACTTACCTGCTCATTCTTTACGTTGAGCAGACCATATCACTCATTTACGAGCAATTTTTATGAGATGTAGGCATTATCGAATTAGGCTGAATCCCCACAAGTGTGTTTTTTGTATAGAAACGGGTCGTTTACTGAGATTTGTTGTTTCGAAAGCCGACATTCGCATCGATCCTTCAAAGGTTGATTGTCAAATTACCACCTCCTTCGACTCTTCGCCTACTCCAAAGTTTGCAAGGGAAAGCAAACTTTTTACATCATTTCATTCCTAACTACGCCGAGATTACAAAAGGTTTCACCAGGTTGTTGAAACAGAACACTCCATTCTTTTGGTATGAGATAGCTGACAAATCTTTCAATGCACTTAAACACGCGTTGACCCATGCGCCGTTATTGCATCCTCCCAACTACAGCCAGGATTACTTCTTGTACCTTGCCACTTCCCATTCCACCCTTGGGATGGTCTTAGTTCAACATGATGAATTCGAGAGTGAACATGTGATCTATTATCTTAGTTGGACTCTAACTCCGATTGAGTTAAAATATTCACATGTGGAGAAACTGGCCTTGGCAGCAGTACAAGCTGTTCAAAGATTTCATCATTACATTTTACTACGTACAACCACCGTTATTTCTGACTGTAATGCTATGCAATACATTTTAACTAAACAATTGCTAGGGGGCAAGTATTCCAAATGGATTGTCATCCTGCAGGAATTTGACTTGGAATTTGAAAAGGCCAAGTCAAAGAAGTCTTTGGTTTTTGCGGAATTGATGTGTGACTTCCCTCGTGCTGATACTGAACATGTGGCGGAAGAACCCATTGCGGATGAATCCTTGTTCCTTATTAGCACTGTTGATCCATGGTATGGAGATATAATTGTCTATCTCCAGACCCAATCTTTTCGGGCTGACATCTCACGATCTCAGCACTGGAAAATACGTTTCCAATCCCAGCCTTACACTATTATTGGAGATACTCTTTATCGTCGTGGGGTGGATTCTGTTTTCCAACGTTGTCTAACTCATGAAGAAGCTGAAAAGGTTCTTAATGACTGTCACTCTGGAGCATGTGGCAGTCATATGTCTGGGTATGCCACAGCCCAAAAGATCTTGCGCACTGGCTATTTCTGGATGTCCTTATTCAAAGATTGTATCACTGCAGTCCAGAAATACCACAATTGCCAAAATTTTAATCATAAGATGCATGCTCCACCTGCTCCTCTCCACCCTATCGTTGTCGTCAGTCCATTCGCCAAATGGGGTATCGATTTTATTACATGTAACCCTCACTCGGCCGAGGGGCATGCATATATCATCCTTGCAGTAGATTATTTTACCAAGTGGGTCGAGGCGATGCCTACATTTTCAGCAGATGACAAAACTGCTGTGATTTTCGTTTTCAATCACATAATTACTAGGTTTGGTGTTCCACAAGCGATTATCACTGACCATGGGAGTCATTTTCGAAACATCATGATGACTGAACTTACAGATCAGCTTGGCCTCCGTCACGATAGTTCCACTCCATATTACCCACAGGAAAATGGTCTGGTTGAAGCAATCAACAAAGTTCTAGTTACTATGATCCAACGAATTATTGGGATTCATAGGTCAAATTGACATAACATGTTATTTTTAGCACTTTGGGCATACCGAACCTCAGTCAAAACATCAACAGGTTTTACTCCCTTTCAACTGGTTTACGGTTTAGAGGCAGTACTACCCATTGAATGCAAAATCTCGTCATTACAAATTTCCGTACAATTATTACCAGCCACTTCCGAAGAGGAAAAATGTTTATTATACTTAGCTCAATTAGATGAGAATCGACGTGACGTTGCATTAGCTATCGAAACTCATGCCAAAAGAATTAAAGCTTAGTATGATCGGAATGTTACACCCCGCAATTTTTCGAAAGGAGACCTAGTCTTACTTTACGATCAAGCAAACGATAAGCTAGGGGCTGGCAAATTTGTACCCATGTGGCATGGTCCGTATATTGTTAAGCGTAAGCTGGAAAAAGGGGCCTATGAATTAGAATATTTTGACGGTGTCTCTTTAGGTAAACCTAGGAATGGGCTTTATCTAAAGCGATATTATGCTTAGAAGATTAGTGTGGATATTTTTAGACTAGTTTCTTTCTAAGTTTGGTGTGTTTTTAGATTAGGAATGCGTGCTTTACTTTAGAGAGTGTTTTTCATCATTATTCCTACTTATCTTGATTTTACTCTTGATATTGCAGATGTCGACGCCTCTCCAAACATACATCGGTTTTGCTGATGGCGCTTTCGTAGTACACAAACATCTCTTCCGTAGCTTGGGTATCTATTATTCGCCTCTGATGAGTTAGTATCTATGCATGGGGTAAGCCTCGGTCAAACAACAAACAACATTGCAGAATACAGTGTAGTGATTGAGTTATTATCTGAATCCATTTCATTTGGAATTCAGAGTTTGATTGTTAGGTTAGATTCGGAACTCGTTGTATTACAACTTAATAGAGTTTATGCCATTAGAAATCCAGTGTTATTGCGATTATTTTTGAGAGTCCATCTCTTGGAACGAGAATTTGATTACATCGAATATCAGCACATCCCAAGGTATTTAAATACATTAGCAGATGCAGTTGTTTCTCGAATGTTAAATAAACATTTGCGTTAAATCAAATAGTAAAATTAAAAACATCCCATAACATGTTTTGCAAGATAACCCATAATAGCAATATAGCATAGCATAGAAGTGTGTCAAAATATACATCGTCTTCGATCATAGGTTGAAAAACACCTTATGATCGGCAAAAATGATAGCACAAAAAAGTCCAAAAATGAGTCTACAAGGCAATCATCCTATCACTGGTGTTGATCACGATAAGACACCACTGCTCAGGCCACCCTACAAAGGAACCTCCTAAAAGGTCCTGGGACCCCAATCACATAGCGCTGTAACCTAAGAGGAATGTCATCTATGATGGTCTCCGGAATATCTGCTGTCAAGCGCTCTAGATGAATCTACAATTCGGCCAAGGTCTCTACTAGTTGGTCCTGTGGGGCCAGTGCTGCGGCAGCTGGCTGTCTTCTATCATAAGGTTGGGGAGCGACTGGTCGCTGTGGACCCACATCTACATTTAAAACTTTTTACTATCAGTTTTTGGATGATTTAAAAAAACAAAAAAATATATATAATTTAAAAAATGTTGAAAACAATTTTACCTGTATCATCCCATTGCTCTCCTGGTGGAAGAGCCATGTCTGGATCACCACGATAATCCATCCCAGCATATGGAAAATCCTGAATCACAAAGAGTTGGTTCTCTAACCAATGAAAATACTCAGGTGAGAATCGAACGACCTCGGTGCCCTCCTCAGGATGGTGGGCCATGACTGCAACCCAGCGCATAATCCTGGGATCTCGGGGAAGTCCAGCCTCAACGGTAAGTTGCTGTGGAACCAGCATAAGTACCCTCTCTAGGGTAAATCTCACAACTAAGTAACCATATCCAAAGTTCTTTAGTTGTCCATTCTTTTCCCTAGTCAGTTGGCCTTTCACATTGGCCAACACAGCATCACACCAGTTGAAGATGGTGCCTCGGAAGCAGTCTCCTGCCATGGGCATCTGGAAATCGGTAGCTAAATGCAATGCTACGCTTCCGCACAATCTAGTGATAGTAAATGTGATCACTTTAAGTTCAGGACGGGTGATGGTCTTCACATATATCTGTTTGTCCGCAGTTTGGACATTGCAAAACTCTAGTTGGAGACTAGTGACAGACTAGCCACCTAGCCTAGATCCGAATAGAGATAATATTTCGCCTATCTTCAGTAAACTAGTCAGAAAATAAATGTCCTCTGGCTCGATTTCGAGCCAGTGTCCTCCAATGATGAAACACTGGTCCTGGGTGCTCCACCTGTCTACCAGCCATTGTAGAAAGTTTACCTGTACCCTCATGCCAGGTATGGCCCAAAATTTAAATAGCCCGCATGCTCGCAATTCCCGTAATGAAGGTGGATGGAGTAATGCGGTTTGATCCATATCTTCGTGTTCTCTTTCCCACTAAATAAGCATCTTGTCTATCTGCATTGCAAAATAGGTGGTTTAGAACATTTCAATCTGAAACTTGTGGGGAAAAAATGAAGAAATTAGGGTTTTAAATCCGTGTTCCGTGGGGTTCGCACCCATTCTTTTAGAGACAATGCGTAGTTGCACACTTTTCCTTAAGAACAGGTGCGGCACCTCGACTTTTCCCTGTGCATGGAAAAATCGGGGTGTGCAGGGGCCACATGGCGCACCTGTGCAACCACCGCGGGCGATTTTTTGCCCAAATTTCCTTCTAAAAATCAAATTTTAAAGCCTAAAACAAAATTTCAAATAGATGAAATGCAAGTCAGGGACAATGTGGATTACCTAGAGAAGATGGTTCTTGATTCCAGCGGTCGGATTTTCTGCAATCTTCACGGGAAGTTTTCTTACCAAAATCTCTCACTTTTTACTCCAAAGCCAAACAGTGAAAATGAACTTGTAAAAGTCCTTTTTATAAGATTTTTTGAATAAATAAATTTTTATTTTTTATTTTTTACTTTGAAAAGGACACTTTTAGTACACTTTTATTAATTTTTAAACAAATATGAGTAATGTTTGCAGTTTTTGTGCAGAATATTGGGTATCCAAGGAGAATTGGTCATTTTCAACAAAAACACATAGGAATCCTCTTTAAGCTCTTTTCTGACTCGTAAAATATGAAAATATTGCCGAGTTTTTCTTTTTAGACTCGTTAAAATGGAATTAAAAAGACGGTCCACTTAAAACTCTTTTCTGACCGTATAAACATGAAAAGGTTGCCGGACTTTTGTCGTTTTGAATTCGATATTGGTAATAAAACGACGTGTTTTCGATCACTTTTTTACTTTTTTCAGATCGAAGGCACTAATTATGAAAAGTACTCCTTGATCGTAATGGTCAAGTGGTTCTCTCAAGTATTATTTTATACTTTTTCAGGCTTGGGAGACACAAATTTACGAAAAAGGACAACCATGGAGTTTTCTTAAGTTTTTCTTCTGACTCCTTAAAATTGAAAAACGCTGAGTTTCTCCTATACTAGACTCGTTAAAATTTAACAGTAAAGGACCTGTTCAATAGGGACAAACCACTCCTTCTTAGGGTTCAAATTTAAACTAAGTTGGACTCATCTGAAGGCTGAGCTTATAACCAAGCAAATGTTATCCTCCTCAAGCTTGTCAAAAATAAAGAGGTACTTGCCAGCAATGGTGGGGGAAAAGAGAGAAAAATAAACCTGTTTGTTGTACTTTGTGTTTGAAAAAACTTTCCATCACTCTTGAACAAGATACTTTTATTCACCTGGGTTGGGAAATCCTTTACCTAAAAGTTAATCAAGCCAAATTGAAATTCTTCAGCTGGTTTCCGGGTATTAGCTTTGGGTCAATTGTCACCAAGCCATCTGCCATGTTGTTATGTGTTCAAGAGGTCTGTGCAAATAAACCATTCACCTGCAAAATATCTGTCATCCATCATTGACCATCCCTGAGTTAGTCCTTGCCAAATATATTTCTTCAGAATTGATCTATGATTTCGTGTTATGGGGTTGCCTATGATGGATTGCTTTCTATCGACTCCGACTCATTATCTAGAAAGATGATCTAGAAATCATCAGTACCTTGAAATCTGCATGCCTCAATGGCAGGTTTCTTGCCTTTGACGATAGGTTGCATCATTGACCTTCGCTCAAAGGATTCTGTGACGTGTTCGACATCAACTCATTCATTCACATTTCATGGATTGCACTGAGTACTTTGAGGGCCAATGACATTACTGGTGGTTCCTCTCACACTTGTTAACAGTTTACATCATTGATTAGTAATCAAATGGTTTCTACCATGTTCGACTTCGACACATTCATTCACATGGATAGAATCATACTAGTTCGGGAAGTAGAAATGAAGACCTTGGATCTAGTTTCCACCATCCAGGTTGCAAGGAATTTTGTTATCATTATATAGTGGACTATTCATAAACAGATGGCTACGCCCATACTGTGTCCATATGTCTATACTTGTGATGTAATACAAAATCATTCCTGTATCAGAACAATTTTAGATAGTTCTTAGTCGATACGGTTTTGATCTGAGTATGGGAATGCCTACCTCAGTGATGATATTTTCACATATATATATTTTGTGTTGAATGTTTTTTACAGGTTCCGACCAGGGTATCCACAGGAAGATCCTTGAAATGATAAAGTCCTTCACTCTTCTTAGATGATAAAAAATTATCCTCATCTATTACAGACTTTGCACTTTAGGGGGCAATCTGTTACACAAAAAATTGTCACCATGAATTTCTACAGTTTGTGTGAGCTTATCACAACTCATACATACCTCCTTTGCAAGTCTTAAGCCTTAGCTCTTCATGTCAAGCCTTCAAAATGGGAGAAAGACCTTAAAAATATCTTAAATCCTGGTTTCACACTTTCTCCTAGCATTGCCTGCAGTGCCGCACCCAATGGTCATGTCCCCTGCGAACTTGACCACTCTGTCTGTTAAGTGATGGATGCGAACCCCTGTAAAAGTTAAAAAGGCTTGAGTTCGCTCTTAAAAACTCACATTGGGTCACTTCTGGATGCTTCTAGAAGGAATATTATGCTGGCAAGTCAGCTCCACCTTGGTTCATCCATTCCATAACTAAGGGAGATAACTCCATGATATAAGGTGCTTATCCCATTGAAGGAGGAACTTATCCCTTTAATGGTGGACCTGCAACTTCCTCCATTTGCACTATGAATTCAGGCATTGGGCTGGTTGTAGGGGAGGTTGAAAGCTGAAGATTCTTGAGGGTAAATGTTGCTGGAAATTAGACTTCCTTTTTGAGCTTGTGAGAGGAGAGATCACATACCTTTCATTTCATTTGGGAAGTGAGTGAGGCTTGTCAAAGTAGGAGGAGATTCCTGCTGGACCCTGGAAAGAGCTTTTGCAACATCAAGGCAAAGGTTGTAAGGTTCTTTTATTCATAAAGTTAATACAATCAAGTTTGTTTTTCTCAATGAACTGTCTCTAATGGTTTATTTTATGAGCTCCTTGATCTTCATAATGAACATGTTTTATTATAGTATCTATGCAGGTGTTCTTTGATGTGTGTTTGTTTGTGTATGCAGGTTATTAAAAGGGAACTGCTTGAAGCTGTTGGAAAAAAGATGCCATAAACAAGCGTTGGACCGAGGTAGGGTCTATTACACCCCTTAGTTTTCATTTATGAATTGAAACATGTTTAGAGAAAAGTAGATTTGCTTGTGCTGCTTGTTGCTAGATATCATTTGATATTAGGGAGATTGGTCTTGTCCGCAAGAACGATTTATCCAGCCAACACAAAGTAAAGGGAAGGATCATCAATCTAACTTGTTTCACCATAGCTTGGTCAAAGCCATTGTCCTCCATCAACTTTCAGAGATCAACATGCCTTGGGAGGCATTCATCCAATCAACTTCACTTTTGTTTGCTACTAGTCAACCTAGCAGCCAAGGTACACCATCACCATCACCAAAGCCAAAAGAGGTTGGCTCTTCAAGCAAACTAGTTGCATAGTCACCTAGGGAATCAATGGAAAAGATACCTAGGGCAAAGGTGACCAAAACCTAGAGCAGAGGGAAAAGGCTTGTGTTTTCTCCTTTAGAACACCAACACGATGCACCCTTGCATGATGAGGAGCAGGCACACTTTGAGGATGACATGGAAGAGCATGGGGCACACAAGTCACCTCAGGAGATTAAAAAGGAAAAGGAAGCATAAATTAGAGAGCTCAAGGACAAAATTTCAAAGGCTAACTCATGATATCATTTCTTGAGTAGGAGAACATGCAACTTCAAGTAAATCAACTTTTTCTCACTAAACCTAAGGCAGATTTGGATGTGGAGGATTGAAAAAGTAAGTATGTCATTGATGTTGAGCAGATTGAGGGTAGAGAGCTGCCAATTAAACCAAGTAGGCCAAGAATAATAAATCTAAAGAGGTAGAAAGAGAAATAAAGTGAACCATCTCCATCACTAGGTCAATAGGACTTTGATGTGCTAATTACAATTGAGATTGAACAAGAAAAGGAATTTTGGCTTGGTAAGGTGAATGATCAGTTGGAAAATATTCTCAAGAGGGCCAAAAAAAACACCAAGCTCCAAAGGCACTACTGCACAAGAAACATGCTTTCTCAGATTAGGATAAAAACATGAAAAAGAGGCTAAGGAAAACCCTAATGAAGCTACGGAAGAGAGACAACTTGGATCTACTTACTGATGCATCATTTATTGTCTAAACCATCAACCAAGGAGTCAAAGAAACAAATTCCAAGCAATTTTGAAGATTTTTTTTCAAATTTTGAAATTTTGGGTATTTTGGCAATTTTGTGATGTACAAAAGCACAATGAGCTCATGCTGCGCTTCTTCCCATGACCTCCAAATGGTGAATTTCTTGCATGGTTGGATAGCGTTTGGTGAGTATAAGTCATATATGTACTTGGGTTTCCATGCTAGTGTACAAGTTGGAAGGAAAATTAAAAAAACATGCTCAAAAATAGGTTTCTGCCATTGTTTCAGACCCCACGCTGTGCTTCTGGAGAAGTCTTGGGAAACATGATTTTTGGAGGTGTAGAAAAGGGGTTTTGCAGGTTTAACAATTTGGGAGGTAAGTAGAGACACTAAGATACCATCTCCAGTTTCCAGATCAAAAAATGGACAAATAAAACCCCCTCATATTTTCCTACAAAGTCCATGCTGCACTTCTGTTAGACATGTTGCGCTTATGAGGAAATTCATTGTGCTTCTATTAACAATGTCATTTTTTGGTTTTTATCAGTCAAACTTGAATTTCCATGATGTAATTAGTCAATTTGGGTTTCTACATGATGTAACTAAGTGTAATAGGGCTTGTAAATTTAAATTTGATGTAATTATGATGGTCATTAATGCTAGTAAAGCCAGTTAATGCTAAATGGAAAGTTTGTTTCTTAACCTCCCTAGTCTTAGGTTTGGTTAGAGAAAATGATGTAAATTGTGCCTATCTTGATGGATTCGACCCATGAGAGGGAGAAATTGGTTTTTGATTTATATGTAGCCTGATCTAAGTCATAAAGAGGGTTGGATGTTTGAGAATCATTGCTTGGAGCTAGTGTACATTTTCTTGCAATAATATAATAGGCAATTGCAACTATTATCTTGGGATTCTTGTGGTATGCTTATGTGAAAATGTTTTTATCTATTTATCATTAAATTGAATATATATTTCTCTTTCCTACCATCTCTATGCTTTCTTGTGATGTTTAAACAAAATTCATAAGCTATATGCTCTGTTTTGATGAGATTTTCCTGCTAGTGTTCTTTCTTCTGATGAGTGAATTCGTGGTTACATGCTCATTCTAATCCTCTACCTTTTCATCTCTGCACCACCATGAAAACCTAATCCTATCATTGAGCATACCCACCTTGCCCCATTATATCTCTGCAATTGATCATTAGAAACCCTAGCCTAGTTCCTAGACCCTTGAGCTTCATCCAACAAACCTTAAAATCAAACACCATTGAACTTAATATATATCCTCACATCTGATTCCCTCTCCAGTCACTTCATTGACTGTGAGATCCTTGAGAGAGCCCTCTCTAATTTGGTAGGGCTAGCTACCATATTTAAATATTGGTTTGAGGTTACCTCCATCGGTTTCCTTTCTCAGCCTTGGGACACTTAGGAGTGCTAACAACTGGGAGGCATATTTGCACAATCCGGGAAAATAATGAAAACTGCGAGGAAAAACCCAGCTAGGAGGCAGAATTGTGCAATTTCCGGTAGGAAGACTAGGCAGGGTGTTGATGAACTGTTGGGCCAATCTACAAAATTTTCAAGGGGAGAACTAGGCAGGTCATCTAGCTGGGATCTACGCAGTTTCTCCAAGGAAGATAATGCGGGTAGCAAGTGGTATTGGTAGAAAACTCTGCACAATTTTCCAGAGGAAGACATGATCGGGCTGCAGGAGCTGTTGGTCAACATTGCATAATTTTGGGAGATAGTAAGGGCCTAGACATAACTATGTAATTTTTGGGCTGATTACAGAGCAGGACATAAGGGTAGGTGATATACATATCTACATAATTTTCTGAGTGAGAGAAGAGTAGGCCAATATGGAAGCCTGCTTTTCAGATCTACGCATTTTCGAGGCTAATTGTAGAGTGGGGAAAAAGGCCAGGTGATAGACAACTCTGTGCAATTTCTAGGTTGATGACAGAGCAGGCTAGTAGGGAATCCTTTCTGTCAGATATGCACAATTTCCCAGGACAGTGCAGTGACAAGCAGTAGAGGCTTGTCCTACATCAGGCAGTATAGGGCAGTCATGTTGGAAACGTTCTCCATGGTTTTGGAGATTAGTGCAAACCTGGTTCACAGGTCAAGTTAGTTTTCTCGGTTGACTAGAGGGAGGCTTGATGGGTGATCTTGCGGGAAGCACGACTGGATTGGGTTCTAAGACAAATTCTGCATAGTTTCGGGAGACAATCAACTAGCTCATTTATGGAATTGTGTAGTGCAGGCTACTCAGAGGATAGCCTCATGCTTTGCGTAGTTCTGGGCAGTAGTGCAAGGTCACTGAGATCGGGGTCTAGTTGAAGGAGGGTTGTTTGGTCGAAAGCACAGACTGGATCAGGTTCTGGGACAAATTCTACGTAGTTCTGGGAGACAGTCAACTGGCTTATTTATGGAATTGTGCAGTGCAGGCTGCCCGGAGGACAGCCTCATGCTCTGCATATTTATGGGCAACAGTGAAAGGTCAATGAGATTGGGGTCTGGTTGAAGGAGGGTTGTCTGGTCGACATATTTTCAGGAGAAATGACTAAGTGTGAAAGAAAGTGAACTTGTGCATACATGACATTATGATCACACTCTTAGCATGACTCGATGAAAAGACACCTCAAACCAACAAGCCAAACATGTGCTTAGTGAGACTGACTTAAAGGTTAAGAGCAACAAGTGCGACAGTTGAGATATGTATTCAGATGACCATGACGACACTTGCATGACAGTGTTTACACCTTTGTGTGTAAGTGTGACTAATGTCGACAGAGAGAAAAGAAATCATGCACATAAAGACAAACCTTCAAAATTTCTAGAATAGACTCGTAAGCATGACATAGCGATCAACATGCCAAAACACAACCGATGGTAAATCAAGAAAAAAAGGTGTGAAGACTCAACAAGATCTCATGGGATGAGCCCGAGTGTTTGCGACCATCAAAGGGAAAACCAAGGAAGGCTCCGAAATTTGGATGCAAGCCAAAATTTTGGAGGGTGTTTTAGCTGCTACAACACTTGGCGACTCACTAGTTGCATATCAGCTTCTCTGTTTCAGGTCATTTACATCATAGGGCCTTGTCCTTTCAGGAAGTATTGATTCATTTTGCAAGTCACTTTGGCTTCTCCACTTACCCCATGGATAGACATGGTTCACCTTGTACTAGCTCAGTCAACACAACAAAATGTTTAGCTAGATCACAATGTTTCAAAATTGGGAAGGGTAGTTTGGCTCGCGAGCTTAAAATTTGCAGAGTATAAGTTTTCATCTCTGGTGTTGCTCCACTGCCAGTAGGGATGGATAGTACCCTGACGGAGTCACACAAGAACACAAACATCGCTCCACTACCAACGAGCTAGGACAGTACCCTGATGGAGTTGCTTGCTTCACCTCTTTGCGTCGGAAGCCTTTCTCTTATTTCACTTTCACACACACACACACACACACACACACACATATATATATATTAAAATAGGACTATGCATAGGCACTTATTTATTTTTGGGTGGAAGAGGGATCCCAACTTATTGAGAGAAGAAGAGGTTGTTCCTTCAGAGAAGCATGTAAGACCTATGATTTAGGTTTTCTTGTTTAGATTTCGCCCCTTCTCTGTTTCTACTATTTGGATAAGCTTGGACACATAGAGCAGAATATTGAGCACAATCATGGGGCTTCCCAGTGTGGACATAGGTTCATGGTTTGACCAAAGCTTTCCTTACAGACGGACCATATTTTCTGTCAAGACTTCATTGGCCAAACGTTACAACCAAGCACAAAGAAGATGAACACAAGACTGGCTAAGCGTTTTCATGTCACAAGACTCTTGTAATTTAGCCACATACTTATTCAAAAGCCATAACACAGTATATGCACAAAACTTATGCGCGTAGCGAAAACAAAAGGAAAACTCAACATGAAAGGGAAAAACAAGACAAGGAAATTAGTACACAACAAGTAAACAAAACCATAAGACAAGAAAGCAAAATGACTAAAGAAAACACAATGAAAATAAGAAAACCATTATGGACTGTGAGTTCAAGACGCGTATAAGGAAGGAAAACTAAGATGCAACTAATCCTACTCCAATCCTGATAGCTAAACAATCAGGATTACATGACATGAAATTTCCAGTGAAGCCATCGTAGTTGTTCCTGACCTGCAACCACAAATATACATGCGATTAAGATAGATAAAAAATAGTGTGCAACAGAAAATGAAAAAGCTTGAAAATCTTGCAAAAGGAAAGGAAGGTCTTGCCTATGGGCAGAAAAATGTGTCACGACCGCCCAATACACATGCTTACCTTTTCCATCGATACTATTAGTCAACAAACCTCATAAGCCTCTTGCGAGTGTGTGTTCATATGCAATGAGTTTCTTAGCGAGCACAAAGAAGGATTGGAGCTCGTTGCCTACAACATCGATCTCCATGTAACATTGTTCCAACCATTGAGCGATTGGATCGTGAAATTCATAATGGCTGTTTGGAAGGTCTCGTGACCCATGAAAAGATGGATTTTTGATTGGAGAGACAGGATCATGATGGGAATCTTGTACAGAAAAATAAATCTGATCATTCTCATCAGTCATGCCAAGATAGTGAGGACCTACCATAACCATCAGCGTAGGCTGAAGTGCCTCACCTGCTTGATGGAAATTTGAGGAGAAAGATGCTAAACAATGAAGATCAAAGAGCACAAAGTAACTGTCATTGAATGCACTATTGGGAAAATGATGAGTTGTATGACAGTCACCCAAGATGGGGGAATGAGCAGATGAGTTTGTTGAGATAACAAATTCCCACTTTGCAATGAACAAAGAAAAATTCATCTGAACAATCTTCTAAATGCAGTGAACAATGGAACCATGTTCGTTGTGAGCTAGAGGTGATGGACCACCCCCCTACAACTGGTGAAAAATTGCACAGGCATCATGGTCATCACAGGAATGTAAAAGGGATGCCAACACTGTGAATGCGTGAAACTAGTTGGGGTGTGTTGAAATGAAAGGAACTTGATTCACATGATAGCTTGTGTGCTCATCATCACATAGGGAAATTGTTGGCATGATGAGCGAGAAAATTTGAAGTACAAGATTCACAAGGAGACTGAAGAGCTTATCATGAGACGGAAAATCCGATAAGTGTGATTGCAGACAAAGACATTACTTGAGATGATCAACTTCATAAGTCCATGATTTCATGAGGGATAGACATTCCCATCCGGAGTTTGATGCAAGAGATGTGCATGAAGATGGCTGCACTATGACAAATTTGTGAATTTGGTCATAAGTGAAATTTTGAAAATTTGAGAGATCACATCCGGAATACCAATTTTTTTTTACACATGAACTCACATCGAGTACAACCATGCAGATAGATGGATTATGCATGAGAAACCAAATTGTATTGGGTTCTAGGGGCTTACCAGAATCATTAGGTCCTGACATAACCATTAATGGACATGGAAGTGCCTCGACTCCCTCACACATCCCAAAACTTTCCAGAATTTCATAATCATATTTTGAAGCTTGAACTAGATCGTGCATGGATTGAGGGTGGCTTCTATTGTTGATTTCATAATTTCTCTCAGGATGACAATGATCTCTATCATAGGTTGCACTAGATTTTTCAGCTTCAGCAAGCTGACTTGAAGAGTTATCTTCATGCAAGAGAAGAGATGACGGGGAATGGGAAGTACGCTTTATGATTAAACTATTTTCAACTTCATCATGGAAAACCTCACTACCTTGTGTCAATTGAGGAGATAAATCATCGGATAAAAAGGTGAGATAACATGGAGTATCTCTGACGCATGTGGATGCACTGTGAATGGTAGGACACACGGGAAAGTGAGGTGAAGATGAAGTTTCGATATGAACATCTTCTTTGACCAGAGGAAATTCTAGATCCGAGTTAGAGTATTCGTGATAAAATGGAAGATCACATGCTGTGCTTGGGCATTCATCACAACATATGGAAGCATGGGAGTGATGACTACCCAATACTGGTGGTTGATCGAAATAATTAATTATACAAGATATTTCACTGAGATTATCCGTTTAAGAATTGTTAGAGAATGGAAGCCCATTGTTTTGATGCAGACAATTTTGAATCAGAGAGGGGGAATTGATAGTGTCCTCTCCTTTCTTCTCTTCTGCGGGTGTAATGTGACTACCTTGTGCTTGAACACAATTTTAGACAACAACTTGAGAATCAAGAGAATGCACACAATTGGTTGGTGAAATAGATTGATTAAGCGAGTCATGGTACAAGGAGTCATGGCTTGTGAATGATGGATGATGGCAGAGAGACAGATCAACTTCGAGACTTAAGTTATTAATGATGATGTCCTCTTGCCGAATGGAGGAGTAAGTCTTAGCTATAGGTTTTCTGAGCCATTATAAAACTTCTTCCATGGAAGTGAGAGACAAATGAGAAGATAGGCTAGGGACATGCTGCGTAGATTCCTCAACTTTGAAATCACCACAAGGGGGTACCCACATCAGGACCAGAAAAGGAGGAGGACAAGGAACAAATGAGGTGTTGGGCTCCTGCTCTATAATCTGAGGTGTCTCATGATCCACAAGAGTCTGAGAAGAAGAAAAATTAGGAGGTTCAGGTTCACCGTATGAAGAGACATGAACCAAGTGCTCAAACTCTTGTTTCAAGAAATCCTAGTTCAAATCTTATTCCAGAATTTCATAGCAAAGGTGAAGAAATCAATCAGAAAATTTCTCCACTAATTCATTAGGCTCCATTATTAATAGGTTGATTCTTCCACAAACATCTTGGTAGTTATACTTACTGAAGGCTTGATGGAGCTCCTTGAGGAAAGGGTGAAGGGAATGGATGGAAACAACTAGAAAGGTATGACACCACCGATTAGCATGACCTTCAAGGGTGAGGAGGAAAAGCACACAAGAAGACTCTTCATTATTGATTTCATAAGGTTCAAAAAATTGAAGAAAGTCAGAAATGTGCTTGGATATGGACGTTCCGTACTCACCATCAAACTTTAATTGGGATAAGTGATTGAGAAGCTCATTGGGGAGTGAAATTTGATCAAGGGAAAAATTATAGAAACACCCTGGGAGTACGATTGGTGTATGAGCCATTTTAGATAAGAGATTTAAACCAAATGCAACAGACTCAACTTGTCATCTGACCCTCCTTCTAGCACCATTTTGTTGATGGTGCTAACCTTGCCAACAAAGGGAATCTCCTTGGTATGAAGTCCCAACTAGACCTCACACCATTTGGTGTAGGATTCCCATATGGTAAGATGGACTGGTTGCCATTATCTTAAAGATATTCCTTGGCTCTAGCTGTCAGCACAGGAGAGTTTTACGTTGGCATTTTCAAACAATAAGGTACGTGTTCTTAGTGAGTGTGTAATGTAACTTGTGTCTAGGTTCTCTTACTATAACAGGGGAGAGTGAAGTGAGCCTCTTGATGAGAGGGAGTAGTCCCAACCCAGGAAGAAACACATGTGAAAATAACAAGGGTTGTCCAACATCTAGCAAAATAGTCCACAACTGATGCGACAATTGTTAAAACCAAAGTTCAAGGGAAAAAACGTACACCCTCCAGCGGAATAGTCCACATGGGGGTGACGGTCGTTAAAACCAAGAAAACACAAGGGTGGTCTGTCTAATGTCTGACGAAGTGGTCCACACAAATGGGTCAAAAATACAACACATCTTCAACAATGTAAGTACTAAAATAACCGAAGTAGTTCAAATATCTTAGTACAGGTTAAGAAAACATGCATTACAAACGTTTGAAGAATATTCTTACAAACGGATACAAAAGATGCGTGAAAACATGCTGGCTTGAGACAAGCTTCTGAATTAAGAAAAAGTTCCAAGACACATTTGTACACCATACATCACTAGCCACAGTAGTGGGATATTGGAGCCACTCCTCGCTTCTCAAAGAACATACTACAGACTCTCAAGGCTATGTGGGAGGAGCCAAGGTGAAAAGTCCATTTCTCATACAATAAGGGGGTATATATAGCCAAGGGGGAATAACTAACCCTTGTGACTCTTCGACTTCCCTCATGACTGTTTGACTTCCTATGACTTTTCGACTTTGCATGACTCTTCAACTTCATATATTGGTCTCTTGGAATTTCGCTTCACATTACATTGATTACAACAAGTATGGCCGATAGTGGTGATGTGGCTAAGAAACCTCATGACACAAATCATCATGACACTACTAATATGTACTAGATGACTATGGTGTCTATGTCGAGCTACTATGCTGCTAAGTGATGGTATGCTCTCGATGTAACATGTCTTCACCTCCGCATGGTAAAGTGTGCAAGGTCTTCGATGGTATTGGTCTTTTTTTGATGGTACATGTGTATGTGTCCCTTTCGCTTGCTTAATTGATGTGCTTCATGCATTCGTTCAACACTGAGAAAGTCTTCTAGCATGCGCTCCTTCTCCATCCCATTTGTCATCGCACCATGTTTCATCCCTGTACATGGTCATGCAATTACTCATGTTGAGATGACATCAAATCCAAAAATATTGTAGTCTAACATGGTGCATTCCTTTCCGTTTCAATGCAAATGACCAAGAGAGCGGCAAGGAACTGAAACTATGTAGAGCATAGTTTAGGCCTGGATGCGAGGATCCAGAGCACTGTCAGGAAAAACTGTGGAGATGTCACTAGGAGGCAGATTTGTGCAATCCGGGACAACAATGACAACTGCGAGGAAAAACCTAGCTAGGAGGTAGAATTGTGTTGTTTCCATGAGGAAGACCAGGCAGGGTGTCAAGGAACTTTTGGGCTGATCTGCACAATTTTCAAGGGGAGCACTGTGCAGGTCATCTAGCTGGGATCTGAAAAATTTATCCAAGGAAGACAGTGCAGACAACAAGAGGTATTGACAGAGAAATATGTGTAATTTTCCAAAGGAGGATAGGATCAGGATGTAGGAGCTACTAGTCAACATTTTACAATTCTGGGAGATAGTTGGGGCCCAGATAGAACTGCACGATTTCTGGGCTGATTGTAGAGTGGGACAGACAAGAAGGTGACAGAAAAATCTTCATAATTTTCTAAGTGAGAGAAGTGTAGGCTAGCAGGGAAGTATGCATGTCACATCTGCGCAATTTCTAGGTTGATTGCAGAGCGGGGAAGAAGGGCAGGTGACAGACAAATTTGCGGAATATCCGGGTTGATGACAAAGTAGGCCAACAGGGAAGCCTACCTATCAGAACCAAGCAATTTCCTGGGATAGTGCACTGATAGGAAACAGAGGCATGTCCCACATGTCTAGCAGTTTCTACAGGCAGTGCAGGGCAGTCAGGCTGGACAAGTTCTACACAGT
Source organism: Pinus taeda (assembly GCA_000404065.3). Taxonomy (NCBI): domain Eukaryota; kingdom Viridiplantae; phylum Streptophyta; class Pinopsida; order Pinales; family Pinaceae; genus Pinus; species Pinus taeda. Next base: position 62,927 of record APFE030282931.1, on the reverse strand, counting down.
TTTGGAGATCAGTGCAGTCCTGGGTCACAAATCAAGTCAATTTTTCTGGTTGACTAAAGGGAGGTATGATGGGTGATCTTGTGGGAAGTACACATTGGATCAGGTTTTGGGACAAATTCTGTGCATTTTTGGGACACATTTAGTTGGCTCATTTCTAGAATTGCACAATGCAGGCTGCCCAAAGACAGCCTCAAGCTCTACACAGTTCTGGGCAACAGTGCAAGGTCACTGAGATCGGGGTCTGGTTGAAGGAGGGTTGTCCGGTTGACAGATTTTTAGGAGAAATGACTAAGTGTGAAAGTAGGTTAACTTGTGCATACATGACATTGTGATCATGCACTTATCACAGCTCGAGTACAAGACACCTCAAACCGACAAGACAAACATGTCCTTAGTGAGACTGACTCAAAGGTTAAGAGCGACGAGTGTGACAATTGAGATATTTATTTGGACGAATGTGATGACACTTGCGCAATGGTTTTTACACCTTTGTGTGTGAGTGCAACCGATGTTGACAGAGTGAAAACAATTCATGCACACAAAGACAAACCTTCAAAATTTCCAGTATAGACTCGCAAACATGACATAACGATAAACATGCCAAAAGACGACCGATGGTCAATCAAGCAAAAAGGGCGTGAAGGCTTGACAAGAGCTCTAGGATGAGCTTGGGTGTTTTTGACCATCAAGGGGAAAACCAGGAAAGGCTCTGAAATTTGGATGCAGGCCAAAATTTTGGAGGGTATTGCAGTCACTACAACAACACCCAACACAACATTCGGGGAGATTGACTGTCGTGTGTTAAGTCCTTGGTTCCACCAATGTGTATATTGTAGTTCATGGTTGTTTGGAAAACCTTTATGCCTAGTTACCCCTTTTTGATTTATTTTTTGTTAAGTTCTAAAATCAATTAATTGACCATGGAAAAACATCCTTCCTGTGGTCTTAGGTTGAGACTAATGGTAATAGTTCTTGAGTCTACTAGCCAAGGAAACCCTTCTGATCGGAATCCTAGTCATTTTCCTTCTTTTGGAAATGTTGGTGCTCCCTATATGGAAACATTTTCCCTTCCTGAATTTACCACTGGTTTTCCGGTTTGGTTATTTTTGACCCCTATGGTCCCGAATGTCCAAACTGCTCCTCGACCGTGCTCTCCTCCACTTGAACCATATCAAGCTCTAGTTGATCTTAAAGTTGACCCTTTACCTTCTTCGTCCATTTGGTCTTATTCTTCTTCATCTGGTGAAAACATCCAAGTTAATAACCAAGTGGATAAGAAGAAAAATAAGCAAGGAGGCAACCAAGCAGTTGATGCTACTAATGCAATTGATGTTGAGAAACCTTCTAATCAACATCAGAAAGTGAAATTCCCTTGCATGATATGTAAGGGTGACCTCCTTCTCAGAGATTTTCCTAGCATTCCCAAGGTCTTAGAAGTGTGGTCCACAGTTTCACATCAACCTTTGTCATCAGCCTCTGGAGATCATGCCTATGATAAACCTTCAACTAGTAATAATAAGGTCCATGGGAAAAATGGAAAGGTCAAATTTCCCTGTAGGTTATGTGAGGTGAATCATCCTATTCACCTTTGTCCTTATATGGATGAAGCCTCTAAAGTTTTGGATAGCCTTACCATTTTTCAACCTTGTCTTTTGACTGGTTATCAGAAGCTTTCCCTTGATCCTCCACTAATTGATCAAGTGATTGATCAGAATCCATGATTAGTCAATTCCACTCTCTCTGAAAGTGAATCCCATGAGTCCATTCCATACCAACCATTGGTTGAGAAAATGGTTGACTCGATTTCACCTTTAGTTGATTGTGTTTACAGAGAGAGTGAAGTTCATACCGCTCAGGTTCTTCTGGTTTCTTCAGATTCCAAGGAATTAGGGGGAAATCCTCTTGGTTCCACAATACAGGGGGATGATCCTCCTATTCCCATGATACAGGGGGGTGATCCTCCTGCTCCCAAGGTACAGGGGGTTGATCCTCCTATTCCCGTAATGTAAGAGGGAAGTTTAGTCACTTTCTTTGACTAGAGTCAACTGGCAGGATATCACCTTCCTTCTTACATGCCTTTTCAGATCACGATACAAGATTATAATATACCCATACATGGAAAAATCATAGATGAATGTGTGTCTATTAGTATTCTATCATCAACTGCTTGGCAAGCTTTAGGTTCTCCATAGCTTGTGCTCGTCACCCAGAATATGTTAACTTTTAACAGAGGAACTAGTCAACCGTTAGGGATCCTTCCTAAGTTGCCCATTACTTTGGGAGGAAAGACCGTCTATATTGATGTGATGGTTTTACGGGACCCTTTAGATGTTAATTTACTCATCTTTTGTGACTATGTTTATGTCATGGGAGTTCTTGTCTCTTCTCTCTTTCATGTGATATGTTTCCCGCACGAAGGAAGAATTGTGGCCATTGATCAAATTTTGTTCATTGGTCTTAATTTGACTTCTGATCAAACATCTTACCTAAATGGTCCATCTATGCAAGTGGTATCATCCCTGCCATAGGTTAATTATGTGGCCACCTGTTCCGTGCCCACGTCAAATGATGATTTAGTTAGTGATATAGTGCGTCATGTACTGGGGGCATGGGAGCCTGATCTTTCCATTAGATCCCTTGACATGTATCCCTTCAGGAGTGTTTTTGTCCCATATGATGAGAACCTCTTAGAATACATGGTTTCTTATAGTCCATAATCAATGTCATAAGGATAGTTATTTCACTATGTCAACGTCATTAAAAAATGAAATGGGTCCCCATGAGGATAGTTCTTTCACTATGTCAACCTCGCTAAAAAATGAAATCGGTCCCCATGAGGATAATTCTTTTACCATGTCAACCTCTTTAAAAATTGAAATAGGTTCCCATGAGGATAGTTCTTTTACTATGTCAACCTCGTTAAAAAATGAAATAGGTCCCTATGAGTAGAGTTCCTTTACTTGTGTCAAGCTCGTTAAACAATGAAACAAGGTGTCATGAGCATGGTTCTTTTCCTGTGTCAATCTCGTTAAAATATGAAACAAAACCCCTTCCAATTTGAGTCTTTGATTAGATCTCGTAAAATATCGGTCGAGTTTTTCACTTGATCTCTTAAGTGAACTTTCATTCTATCCACCTATTAGTAACCAATAGTCTACTTAGGTGAATGCTACGAAGCTTGGGGGGACTATACCTCAAATTGAGTCATTATGTTGGGGTAATGAAAACTCACCTCAAGCATAGTTTATCTTTGTTTCAAGTTTTTGTAAAAATGAAATCAAATCCAAGCATAGCTTTTTCTCTTGTTTCAAGCTTGTGAAAAAATGAAACTATCTTCAAGTATACACAAGCATAGTTTTTTCTCATGTTTCAAGCTTGTGAAAAAATGAAACTATCTTCAAGGATACTCAAGAATAGTTTCCCACGTTTCAGTATTGTGTAAAAATGAAATCATTCCCACTTTACCTCTCGTGATTGTCGTCTTATCAGTTGTTTTTTCCAGATGATCCTTGGGTTTTTCATTCCATCGTCACCATCTCGTTGTCTGATCATAAAATTTCACTTGGTTGTTTTACCCTTGCGTAAGGAACAACTATGATGAATGGTCTTATTATCCGGCCTCTTGACCTTTACATGTTTTGAGCAATTCCATCATGACTGGAACTAGTTGCTATCCATTTATACAACTCGTCCCTCCAGGTGGAGTCCTCTTTCAGCTCTTTCCAGATTCTTAAAATATGAAAATATTTCTGAGCAATTGTCTTTTCGAAATCGTTAAAGTAAATAGAAAAAAGTCTACTCAGTATAAGTTTAACCCTTTTCCAGACTAAGATAGACTAGCTACGAAAAATGAATACCTTAGTTGAACATGGATAAGAGGTTATATTGAATATTGCTTTCTATCTTTTCGGATTTGAGAGATTATCTACGAAAAAGGGACCTTTGGATTTTTCTTTTCTGCCTCTTTTCCAAACTCTCTAAACATGAAAAATATGTCGAGTTACCCCTCCTTCGAACTCATAAAAATTAAACAACGTAGGACTTGTCACCACGATGAGACCAATTTTCTCCTTCCTAGGAGTCGTTAAATTTACTAGGATGGATTCATCAGAGGGATGAACTTATACGAAAATCATATGTATCCTCTTTAATCTTGTGATTAAAAATAAAGAGGTACTCACTAGCTATAGTGGGGGGGAAATGGAAGTAAAGTGTGTTTTGTACCTTGTATAAAAGGCAACATGTCACTCTTGAACATGACACTCATCTATATCTCATGTCAAGTTTTGGATATCCTCACTTTTCCAATTTCCTTTCTAAGTTTGGGAAATCTGTTTTCCTTTGATTTGATCACCCATGTTGTCACCATGACCTCTGATCTCATTTTGAGTCAAATGCTGCCAAACTCTGGAGTCGTGTTGCCGATATGTTCAAGAGAAGTCCTATCAAACTTCCTATACTTATTTGACCCTCTCCACAAAAATCCTGAATCACTCCTAGCATTTTTAGACATCCTATGTTTTGTGTCGATGATGTGGGGAACTTTATGGCCCTCCTTCGATGGACTTCATATCGACTTCAACTCATTATCCAGGAAGATGATTTAGAAATTCCCTTTTAGTACCTTGAATCTTGCATGCCTCAATGGCAAGTTCTTCGTGTTTGATGACATGCTTACATCATTGGCCTTTGGTCGATCGATTCTGCAAGTGTTCGACTTCAGCTCAACTATTCACACTTGAAGATTTTACTGGTGTACCTTGAGGGCCATCACCATTATTGGTGGTTTCTCTCCCACCTGTTAACGATTTACATTATTGATCAGTAATAAGGTGGTTTCTAAAATGTTCGACATCAAGACATATATTCACATGGTTAGATTCATACTTTGGTCAGGATAGAGATGGGGATCCTGGATCTCATATGTTAAAATCGAGGTGGCAAGGAGTTATTGAGTATTCATGATTGTATACATGATCCTTTTCATTTAGATGGCTGTGTCCATACCGTGGATCCTTAAAAATGATCATTTTTATATGGATGTGCATCCATGCCATGGATCCATAGACATGATCCTTTTTAGATGGATGGTTGCATCCATATCGTGGATTCATGTATTATATTTTTATTCCTATTCAGATGTATTATCAAGCATATGTATATATTAGAGATGTCATATATTGTATCATGTTTGATTTGCAGGTTTCTTGATGGTAGATGTGGTCTTCCAAGTTCCTTGCCTTAATTGATAAACCACTTCAACCATCACTTCCTGTTCCACTTTCATGCTTTAAGGGGCATCTATTACACAATATTTTGTCACATTCCCAAATCTATACCTAAAGGGTTGTCCTTTCCACTACCATCACAAATGTCGTAAAGAGAAAAAAGTTGTGTAAACTCATTCACCATGAGTTATATGCTCAACACATCCTTGAAGATATGGAGAACTAATTTCTTGAAGTAACTATGGAAAAACTTGTGAAAAACCCTAATTTACAAGACCAACGATACTTTTAGTAGGAAAATATTTTATGTTAACCTTTTGTCTAACTAGTGAATAGTACTGGAAGCATGAATTTTGATAGGAAAATCCGTGTTGATCCTCTTCAGGCGGTTTCTCCAAAAATGGAGCAAAAGCTTCTCTTACTAGAAGCCTTGAGAACGACGAGCTGGTAGTTGTTGGATGAAGATATGGTCGCGTACTCCCATTTAGAGCCTTTGATCCTACATTTAGGGATATTACCTTTGGGATAAGGAAATTATTCCCCTTTTAGTGGATCTATAACCTCCTCTCCATCACTATAAATCCATTCTTCACTTTCCTCAACGAGTTGGTCATTGTTGGTTTCCATTCTTTTGCTCATTTGTGCTTAGAAGCTGCCATTTTGATGAGAGAGGAAAGGAGAGCTTGTTAAGTTTGGCTTGGACTTGGAACCATCCTGAAGGATGCCTTCAACATCAAGGCACCAGTTGTATGATTCCCTCTTTGATTCAATCATTAATATAAAGCATGTTTTACTTCCCATAAGCTTATCTATGATGGTTTGATTAGTACAATACTCCTTGACTGTTGTATAACTTATATTGGAATTCATATGCTATGATCTATCTTGTTGTTGTCTTTTGATATTTCTTGTAGGTATTCAGACACAACGAATAACAAAGAGTGAGCCTAGGAGATAAGGGATCAGGATCATCATCAAAGGTCAAGCGCATAGGAGAGAGGTAGGTGATATCCCTTTCTCATTTTTCATTTTGATCTAGGTTAGGGAAGTTTGCTTGTTTTGTCATGGTTGTTACTAGACCCGCACATTGGGCTAGAGGGGTCGCTTCTTTCCATAGAAGGGGTTTCCTGGTTAACAACTCCTCCAATGAATGAGTGATAGGGTCATGCAAAGCAGATGGAGGACGTGGAAAATCTTCAATTTGTGCAGAGGATTGATGAGGATCCTTGAAAGATACATCACTATTCTGATCAGAATTGGAATTGGTCTCAAGACTATGATAACATGACATAAGCATAAAATTGGGTTGAAGTTACTGACATCTTGCGGAAGTTCCAAATCATCAAATACTGGTGGCTTAGAAAAATCAACAGTGAAAAAACCAGAGTCGTGACCAGATGAATGGGTGACAAGATCATGAAAACCACGATTAGAAAGTTCAAGATTAGAAATAGAGGGGTCCTCATGATCTGATGAATCATAAAGAGGGGAATATTGAAAAAAAGAAATTTTACCCCCTAATTATTCATGATAATTAGATGATGGATTGAAGAGATCAAGAAGAGAAGATTTCCCTTCTCTGCATTCGGGTGTAAAACTGACATCCCACGAGTTCTGAGTATGATAGAAATAACATCATCATAAATTGATTCTTTGAAAGATTCAACAGGAATGGCATAATCATGGAATATGTCAGGAAAATGAGGGAGACATGCAGAAAGAAAAAGATCAACCTTCATCGCAGATTCTTGTTTAGAATAGACTCCCGTACATAGTCATCGAAAATGATATCGCAGTTTGTGTTAGGCCCCTATAGTACTAGTGTAACCCCTTATTGTTATTAGTAAAACCCCCTTATTCTATTGGTGTACCCATGTCATCCCCATATTGTTATTATTGTGCCCTTACATTATTATTGTTGTGTCGGCTCTAATTATATTATGACCCCTTAGACTCCTATATATAGAAAGGAGGTCTTGTCATTTGTATCATCCGAGAATTTTTCATTTGTTTAATGTAAAGGAGGTTTCACCCTCGAAGAGGCTTATTACTAAGGCGTTCATCTATCTTTTCTATCTCTTTGTGAGATAGTTTCATAACATTTGGTATCAAAGCTTTGGATTCTAGGGTTTTGCTGCTCCAAAGAGGTCATTGTGGAAATTTCGCTATAAATTTTTTTCTGAGACTTTTCAAAAGCGAAATAAAAAACCCATTTGAGAGAAATCATGATCAACCTCGGGCCCAAATTTTAGATCTTGTCTCACTATATTTTAGGAGATATGATCTAAGGAAATTAGGCTTTTTGCAAGATCTAGAATTTCATCTAAAACATCTTATTGTGGAATTTTCGCTATAACATTTTCACTACGAAGTTTTAGAAGCTATAACAAAAACCCATTTGAGATGAAATCAATCTGAACCTTGGATCTAAATTCCAGATCTTGGCTCACTATATTTTTGGAGAGATGATCTAAGGAAGTTAGGGTTTTTGCAAACTCCCGAATTACATTCCAAACATGTGACATGGGGAAAATCATCATAACAGTCTTTCTGAGCATTAACTTGAAATTTCATAAGAAGTTACAAAAATAGGATGGACTGCAATTTTCTGTGTATATTTTTTAGATCCGAAAGTCAAAAAAGTAACACGTGGCACTTCATACAAGTTGTCTCTTCTGAAAAGGTATATAAGTAGGTCATCTTGGGAGATGGTGCATAACTCTTTCTTGGAGAATCCAATTTCGATAAGACTGGTGGCATTGGAAAGGGGACGTAGAGGGCTACTTCATATTGTGATTTTAGAACTATAAGATCGAAAATCATAGAGTTACGGTCATTTCAATATCAAGCTCCTAAAATCAAGAAAAGGCGATATGATGAAGTTTGATGGCAAGGATCCGGTAAATTGGATACCACAGATGGAGAAATATTTTGATCTACATGAGGTGCAACTGTTACAAAAGGCATGTATTGCATCTTCATATTTAGAACCGGATCAATCTTTATGGTATAAAAGGCTTTGTTCTCGTAAACCACTTGTTACGTGGTTAATTTTCACAGAGGAAATGATAGCACATTATGAGGATATAAAGAGAAACACCTTCTTTAGCCAACTGATAAATCTCAAAAAAAAGTGTTCAATGGTAGAGCACATTGAGGACTTTCAAAAATTGAATATAAGGGTAAATGATATTCTAGAGAAGCAAAGGATTGATGTCTTCATAGGTACTTTAAAGGATAACATTCAACATGAGGTTCATCCTTGGGAACCTGATTCATTGGAGAAGGCATTTAGGTGGGCAAGAAAAATTGAAAGCAAAATTATGGAAACAAGGAATCCCACCACTCATGACTATAATTACAGAAGTGTTTTTCCTCCTAGCCTTCCACAACCTACAAGGTTTACACCACAACAATTGGAAGAAAAAAGAGAAAGGGGGCTTTGTTACAATTGTGATAGAAAATGCACTAAAGGTAATAAGTGTGTTGAGAAGAAATTATTTTACATAGATTATGAAGAGGAGGAAGAAAAGGATCAAGGAACACCAAAAGAAGAGGATATACACCAGGGACCAACCCTAGAGAAAGAAGAAATGGATCCGACCATATCTTGTAAAGCATTGGCAAGAATTACCACTCCTCAAACTCTCAAGATAGAAGGACATACCAAGAAGAAGAAGGTTCAAGAAGTGAAAGATCATATCGAGAAAGAAGAAATGAATCCAACCACATCTTGTAATGTATTGGCCAGAATTACCACTCCTTAAACTATAAAGATAGAAGGACATATCAAGAATAAAAATGTTCAAGAAGTGAAAGATCACATCGGGCATCAAGAAATGAATCCAATCATATCTTGTAAAGCATTGGAAGAAATTACCACTCCTCTAAATCTAAAGATAGAAGGACATATCAAGAAGAAAAAGGTTCAAGTAGTGAAATATCACATCAAGCTTCAACAACAAGTTCTCCAACTTTAAAAAGATAATGCCACTTTGGTGCAGAATCGAATGAAACAACAGGTAGATCAATATGGCAGTGAAAAAGGTTTTGATGTAGGTGATTGGGTATTTTTACGACTACATCTCAAGCAAGCTATTTATGAGAAGGAAATGTTGGCAATATTACATGCACTTAAAAAATGGCGACCTTACCTGATGGGAAGACACTTCAAGGTAAAAATGGATCATGATAGTCTTAAATACTTTTTAGAACAAATATTATCTTTAGAAGAACAGAAAAAATGGGTCACAAATATGTTGGGTTATGACTTTGACATCATCTACAGAA
>APFE030282931.1:32550-53346 GCA_000404065.3 Pinus taeda | reverse complement strand
AATATTGGAACCTGGAGCAGTCACAAAAACAAGAACCCAAAAGCTAAGAAATCAATCAATTTCAGAGTATCTAATCAAGTGGAAGAACTTACCCGCTGAAGATTTCACATGGGAGGACAATAATATTATACAGAAGCATCAAGAACTACTCAAGCGTTGAGGACAACACTTTTTGAAGGAGAGGGGCATGTTAGGCCCCTATACTACTAGTGTAACCCCTTATTGTTATTAGTACAACCCCCTTATTCTATTGGTGTACCCATGTAGTCCCCATATTGTTATTATTGTGCCCTTACATTATTATTGTTGTGTTGGCTCTAATTATATTATGACCCCTTAGACTCCTATATATAGAAAGGAAGTCTTGTCATTTGTATCATCCGAGAATTGTTCATTTGTTTAATGTAAAGGAGGTTTCCCCCTCGAAGAGGCTTATTACTACGGCATTCATCTATCTTTTCTATCTTTTTGTGAGCTAGTTTCATAACAGTTTGGCTGCTCAATACCAACTCCATTCTGAAATTGATCCTCATGAACATCATCAGAAATAGATGAAACAATTGAACCAAGCAACTTAATATCAGGACGACGAAAGATATCAACAGATGGAGGACAAGGAGATAACGCATCATCACAAACATCAGATTCATAGTACAAACATGCATTGAAATTACGAGTATGTGGGGTGGGAGAATATGGTGGTAAATCAATAGATGAACTCTCAAGTTCTCCTACCTCATCCTATGGAAATGTAGTTGTTAGATGAGGGGAGGATGATGAGTCCCTTGGAACAACAACTTTTTTTGTAGTAGATTTAGAAGATCTATAATCAAGGTACATTGGGAGAGTTTCAAAATATTAATATTTGTGCGGATTCATCGAAATGTGAACAAGAAATTCAAATCTATCTTTCATTAAATTCCAATCGATATCCTCTTTAGAAAATTTGAAACAAAAATGAATGAAATGATTGTGAAAATCATCAAGAGATCCATTAGGTGATTTTCACAATCACATGATTTTCTTGAACACAGATTTATAATCATACCTATCAAATGCGTGGTACAACTCTGTGACAAGATGTTCAAAAGAGTGAATGGAAGTAATGGACAATGTGTATCATCATTTCTTTATGCATGCTTCGAATGTGAGGACGAACAACCTGCACGTAGCATCCTCACAATGGATATTGGGTTTTGTGCAAAATTCGAAAAAATGAACGGTGTGCTCGAGAATGGTTGTTCCACCCTCACCATCAAATTTTAGATTTGACAAGTCATTAATTATTCTCACGGGCACTTTCAGATTTTTAGTTCTAGCAAAACATGTTGGGGTTATGATTTGGTAAGAAGCCATTAAAGATATGGAAGGTTCAACCAGACTTGATGGGCTCAACTTGTCATCTAACCCTCCTTTTAGTGCCAAAAATGTTGATAGTGCTGGATCTGCCAACATTCAGGGGATCTTCCCAATATGAAGTCCCAATTAGACCTCACACCATTTGGTGTAGGAGTTCCATCTGGAACACGACACGATTGTCGATGCAATGGGTTTTAATGATGTGCCTTGGCGACAATAACACATAGAGTGATGTATAGTGACTTTGGTGAGAACAAGTGTGTGACCCTACGGAGAGTCAAGTGCGATGCATGAAGGTTCTACCACAAGAAAGGGAAAATGAGTGAGCCACTTAGAAGTCTGTAATAGTACACATCTTGAAAGGAATACACCAGAATAAATGACATCACAAGGTAACATGAAAAATAGTTCATAAGTTAACAATGATGAATCCAACAACAACACGTATTCAACAAGATTCATACCAATGCAAACAGAATAGTTCATAAGCATAAGCGTAAGTTAAATAACATACATTGCAAACATAACAAGAATAGTCCTAATATATTTACAACAAATGCATGAAAATGTGACGGTTATGAACTTTTATTAAGTGAAATTTCCAATCATACATATACCATTGACTGACCACTAGCCCCAATAGTGGAACGTGAAGTCAACATCACCTACTCCTCCAAACAAAGATACTCCCTCTATGCTACGGAGAAGCCAAGGCTCTCACAAAACTCCCAATCTCTTGATTCTAAGCCTAAGCCTAGCCAAAATCTTGGATCCCAAAAGCCCTTTACATGAGTTATGAGGATGTATTTATAACAAGAGGTGGTGACTCTTCAACTCCCTTTTGTGACTTTTGGACTTCCCCATGACTTTTTAAATTCTTTATAAAATGACTCATTACATTAAATCATGACTCTTCACATTCCAATATTAACACTTGGAATTCCACTTACAAATTATTTACAAAATAATATTACAATTACTACCCATATGAGACAAAATTGGTGAGCCCACTAGACATCTTAATATGACAAAACACTATCATGTTTGATTTTTAGGCAACTCTAGCTCGACAAATTCCACTTGATGGGTCTTGGTCATGTAACCATGCCAAGCTATGTATTATGCAAAGAGTCCCTCAAATTGTGCGATGAGGATTGGATGGAAGAAAACTCTAGCCTCCATGGCATCCAAGTATACTGAATTGGAACCGGTCTGTAGTTCTGACTTCAACATGAGAAACATCATGTGAATCTAGACAAGACCACCAATGTACTTCTGCATGTTCTGTCTATTTACTTCAAGATTTTTTTTAGCGACGATCTATTTGCACTGCTCCAAGTATTCATATATCTCCAGCCTGACTTAGTTCCTGCATTTGGCTTTGGTGAACGAGTCAACTGATGGGATCTTGTGGGTATTTACTAGACATCCATGCCATTATACAATCGTGCATACGAGGCCTGAATGATAGAAATGAATGAGGCAAGTTGTTTGTTGTTCTGAATGAGTATATGAACCTTTTCTTTCTCCAGCTTTGCCTCCTACTTTTTTTTCTTTCCCAGTTCACATGGTGCCCCTTTGTATCACATTGACCATTCATGCACAACAACAATGGCTGCTTGTACAACCTTGAGAGTTGAAAAAATATCTGCACTTCTACTATAAGCCATGCAAGTGGACAACTTCCTTATGCAAGGTAACAAGATCCTCATCAATATTTCGCATGGTCTCTCCAAGTATTGATACTTTGCCAAGTAACACTACCTTTAGCTCCTCCAGATGGACCCCTGTGGAAGCTGCGTTCTAAGTTGCTACTCGGAGCTGTTCAAACTCTTGCCTTACAACTTGCTAGTTCTTTTCCAATTTTGTATTATTGACCATCAAATACTCAATGTTTGACTTTAATGAACCTGCGAAGGCCAAGTTGGTTATGACAATGGCATTGGGATTATTCTGAGTGTCCTCCAAATTCACCCTTTCTCTAATACATGCAGGAGATGCGAGGTCATCCGGAAAATGGTTCTTACACATTTGTAAAATATTCTTCTGAAGTTCATCGTATGACAGATTTTACGTTTCCATAACCGGATCATCATCAAGAGGAATAACTTCCTCTTCCTCGCCTAGAGCTAACTCTGATGCTGGAGGTGGTGGAGACTGAGAGGTGACCTGCTGTGTGCTAGGAATCAAGTCGACATCTTGGTTCTGCATCCCTGGTTCCTCCTCCATGTCTACAATCTCAATCAATTCCTTAATCTGCTAAGTAAGCTCCTGGTCTTGCATCCGTCTGTTCTCCTCCTCTGTTTTCCGATTCTGTTCTTGCTCTTCAACTTGTTTCCGTGTTGTATCTTCTCCTATTTCTCTTCACCTTTCTTCTTCTTCTTTCTTCTTCTTCTCTTCTTGTTCTTGCTTCTTCTTTTCTTCCTCTAATCTCCTCTTCTCTTCCCTCTTCATCCATTCTGCTCTCTACATCCTTTGTTTCCTCTTTGCCTCTAGTGCTAAAGCCTCTTTCATCTTGCGGCTTCATTCTCCCCTTGGGCTATAAGCAACCTTTCTCTTTCCCTTATCCTATACGGGGTTTCTCCATTCTGCTGGCACTGCTTCCAGAGTAGCTTCCTTCTGCAGAGTCAGCTATGAGGTTCCTACAAAACTGATCAGCTCGTGGGACTTGGAGGCATTATAGCAAATTTTCCATGGATCCTCTTCCAACGAGTGAAATGTCCCATTGATCCATTGAAAGTGAATTCTCACACAATGGTATTTGAAAACATCTCTATCGCCATTCCTTTCGTATCCACAACATTCAAGTTCTTGATCTCATGCAGTGGAATTTGCATAGGAAGAGTTGGCCAAGATGTTTTCTTCTTCCTGTGCAAAGCTGCTAACGATCCTGTGGAGAGATGATATGCAACTTCTTGCATGACAAGCTTATCGGTGGCATACCTTGGCAAAATACACGGTGACTTATGAGTGTCAAACACTGTAAGGATGGTACCATCCAGTGAAACAAACCAATATGCAATCTCCGATACTACTTCCATTTCCCCACATGATATGCAATGTGGTTCTTCCTCAAAGATCATCTTGTATAATGGAATGAGGAAGTGATCATTTAGCTTCTCCATTACTCCTTTGTGGCTACAATATGAGAGTAATATGCAATAGATATACACGACAAGGTCCTGTGGTGTCCATGTCCAATCCATGCAAGGGAATACATTATATGCACATATTTCATCAAGTAGATATGTAGACATGTAGAATCTTTCTTACCCTCCCTTGGGAGGATTCCGGGCGTTCACTACATGGATACTTAACTATCGAGCCAACAAGTCTGGCTAGTTGAATGACTTCCCCTCATTCACAACTTGGTTAAACAAGATTTCCCACCCTTTAGGAAAGGTTTTCGTGCTCTATTGATCATATATTATGCAAGCTAGGATAACCAAGAGCTGATAGGCCCTCCTGAGAGACTTTGTCTTGTAAGTATTGGTGGGTGTCTGGCGAAATTTTTTTGGCTGTTTCACGTAACCTTTAACAATGTCTTTTGTGCTCACATAGTTTTTGGTGGCATACAAGTATGAATCCATGAGCACTTCTGGCTTAGGAAAATGGTACATGAGACGATAATCTGTTGCCAAAAAAGTAGCAAGCTTCTGTTTGCTAACATTGCTTAAAGTCATAGTCTTCACATCAATATGTGAAACAATCCAGTTGATAACATATACACATGGGAAGACTGGATATATGCATGCAAACCTGTGTAATCCCGACCACTGAATATTAATGTATACTTGTCGGTCCTCTAGATCTTCTTTGAAGCTATTTGTTGAAAAGACTTTGTTCACTTTTTTCCATGTAAGATCTGATTCCTTTTCCACAAATAGTTGAGTTTCTGAATATACTGACAATTTTATTGGTGTACTCTCAATTGATTCCCTGGTATTGCTTTCTATGGTATCTTCTGAAACAACTCTCTTGGGTGCCATGATAATAGTGACTGCTAGAGAGAAGTGCTCAACCACTGTGAGACCTACATGAGGAAAATGCACTCATGGCTATATTACATTAGCTTTTACAAATCGACTTTCAAAGCAATATTAGGCAATAAACACACAGGCTAATGAGAGATATTGCATAATTCTCATGACCAAGGAGGGAGAATGGCTGAGGAAACTTCACATTATGCAGTCTCAACAGACAGTGATGTAGCCTGAGGATTGATACTGTGCAATGCGCAGTCTCAGAAGCTAGTGGCATAGCCTGAGGATTGATACTGCACAATGT
Organism: Pinus taeda; assembly: GCA_000404065.3. Taxonomy (NCBI): domain Eukaryota; kingdom Viridiplantae; phylum Streptophyta; class Pinopsida; order Pinales; family Pinaceae; genus Pinus; species Pinus taeda. Next base: position 47,700 of record APFE030282931.1, on the reverse strand, counting down.
GCATTTCTGCCTAGGTAGTGATAGGGAGCGACTACACATTGTGTAGTCTCAGTGGCCAAGGTGGGTGGACTTAATCCTGGGACTGCGCACTGCGTAGTTGGTTCAACCTATACTGCACATTCTGTAGTCTCACGGGCCAAGCTCTCAGCTTGAGCCTTCGACTTGTGTAATGCTTAGTAAGCAAGGTAGTGCATGGCCAAGTGAAATGAAGATCTGCCTAGTGAGGGTGTAGGAAACAAGAAGATCTAAGTGATAATGAAATTTAAAGTGAATATATGACTAAGTATGGATAGATAACCATGAATAAAGTGCATAAACTCAAAAAACATAAGGAAAAACAAATATACAAGGAGAGTCACCAAAACGATGATCACTGGTGTGCAAAAATAAGAAAACTGATGCGACACATATGAAACATGAACAACAAATTGAATCAACATTTCTACAAGCTAATATTTGTTAAATCACCAACAACCATGAAGATAAACACACAAATAATTTTCACTAAAAGAAAATGATGAAAAACGACAGAAAAAGCGGCAAAAGACGACAATAGAAAAAATCACCCAGAAAAACGACATAAGCTCCACCCAAGGCTCCTTGATCTCCTTGGAAATGTTAGAGCTCCAAGATAGAATGTGAAAATGAGCTCTAGAGGCATCAATTATATAGATTTGGATGAATTAGGGTTTTTGACACACATGCCTAAAATCAAGGAAAAAGCGACACTTGGAAGAAATTTCTAAAAATAACGATTGTGCCACCTTTGGGAAACTAATAATAACTCCCTATTTTCTAGGGATGTTTTTTTATTTTTTATTTTTTCTTTTTTCTTTTTTCATGAAACTTTCCATGCATGCTACCAAGGAAGATTTTGCAATTCCAGGGAACTGGGCAACTTCCTCATTTAATGCATTGCGTAGTTTCTGAGCAAAAGGGTTGGATTGCACAATTTTTTAGCTTAGTGCTTAGCTGCCATCCATGACTATGTAATTCTCAAGCTCAAGGCTGACCTGCCATTTTGGATTGCGTAGTTTCCATCATTAAGGCTGATTTTCCTTCAAAGATTGTGCGGTTTCTGGAGGAAAGCTCAAGACTGCTACAAGGTCAAGTCAGAAGGTTAGCCAGTAACTCAAAAAGATCAGATCAATATCAAAACAAAAAAACAAAAGCACAACATAAAAGGATAAGTCTTAATTTCAACATGAATACTTGATTACAGTAAAAGATAAACTTCTGTGGACAGAAGGGAAGACTCCAAAATCAAAGCATAGACAAAATTTTGGAGGGTAGTAGTAGCAACTAAAACAAATGGTTATTTTCATTTCAATCTCACATAAAAATGAAACTAATCTATGATATTCATGAGCATAATTATTTTCCTATGTCAATCTCATTAAAAAATGAAACAAATCCCCCTCTAATTGATTCAAGTATTTGATTAACTCGTACAAATGTTAAGTTGAATATTTCATATGATCTCATGAATGAACCTTTGTTTCATCCGGCTATTAGTAACCAATAGTCTACTTAGGTAGATCAAACAAAGCTTGGGGGGAATGTACCTCTACAGGTTATGTTTGGGGGGCATTAAAAATTATCTCAAGCACAATCTCCTCTCTATTTCAATCTTGTGTAAAAATGAAACCACTCTCAAGCATAGTTTTTCTCTGTTTCAAGCTTGTATAAAAATGAATACTATTTAGAGTCCATTTTGGTTATTATTTTCAAGACTCGTTAAACTCATGAAAATCCCAAGCATGTTTTTTTTATCTTTTCATGCTAGTAAACTGTACATGAAAATGTCAAGTTCTTTCCATGTTTTCCTGCTCGTTAATTAAATTAAAAGTCTATGATATGATTATACTTTTATCACTTTTCGGGCTCCTTAAACTAACGAAAAAGAGAAATCCTGTAGTTACCTTTAAGTTCTTTTTTAACTCCTGAAATATGAAAAGATTTCCAAGTATGATTTTTTTATTTCGAACTCGTTAAAGAAAATGAAAAACTTATACTTGATATAAGTTTACCCCTTTTATGGATCATGTAGACTATTTACGAAAAATGTACACTTTGATTAATCATGGTCAAAAGAGTCATTTCTTGCATGATTTTACGTTTTTCCAGGCTTGAGAGACTAAATTTAAAAAAAGGACATTTCAAAGTTTAACTATGTTTTTCTCCTGACTCCCTAAATATAAGAACACTAAGCTTTACTTTTGTTGGGCTCGTTAAAACTTTACGTTGAAATAATTGAATGAGTTGTAATTTTGTGTCCTTTTCAAACTCTTTAAACATGGAAACAACATCGAGTTACCCCTTTGCTGGACTCGTAAAATATAAACAGTGCAGAACTCATCAATCATGATGAGACCAAACCACTCCTTCCTATGGTTCGTTAAAAATACTCTGAAGGACTCATCCGAAGGATGAGCTTACAAGACAAGAATATGTTATCCTCCTCAAGCTTGTGCAAAAATAAAGAGGCACTTTCCAATAATTGTGGGGGAAAATTAGAAAGAGATGATTGTTTTTGTATTGTAAAAGGAGAATATGTTGCTCTTAAACATGAAACTTTGTCACTTTTATGTTTGGGTTGGGAAATCAATTTATCTCTGAGTTGATCATACCTCATTGAAAGTCTTCAAATTGGTTTTTGGTCTTATTTTTGAGTCAAATGCTGCCAATTCGAAATGTCATATCACCCATATGTTTAAGCGAATTTCAACCTCAGTAAAATTCCCTTTTAATTCATAGCTTTCAATTGCGTCGTCCATCCCCAAGTCAGTTGTGAATCACTCCATATTTGTTCTTCAAAACTTGACATGAGTTTCATGTTGTAGGCCCTCTTGCGGCAGGTCGCTTCCTATTGACTTCAACTCATTGTCTAGGAAGTTGATTTACAAACCTCCTTCAACATGGTTGTATCTTTGTAGAGAGTTCTAGGTTGGGGAACTGTGCCAAAGAATCTAAGTAAGAGTTTTAATTGAATTGGATAACCAATGCATTAAACCATTAAAACTTGTATAATCCAAATATTTTTGAGAAGTTCAAAGGGTTGATTTTCATTCATAACAACATAAAATCTTTGAATTGATTTCAAAAGTGGAAAAGAGAGAAGATATATGACAATTAAACATTCAGATTGAATACTTAATTCACCAAATATAGTATATGCATGCAAAATAATTATACAACCAGACAAATATATATTCAAGACATGACAAAAGAGAACAATTTAAAGGTGTAGAGGAACTAATTCAAATATACTGTTCAATTATCTAATCTCCATAAATATGATAACTTAGTAGCGGCCTATAAGGAAGTTAATATTTAACTTAGCCTTACCCTAACTCCCATGTTATCGTGACTATGTGATGAAAATCGGAGATGAATATACCATAAAATCTCACATGAACACAAATGTTGTTAATACTTAAGTCAAAATACTTTGATTATCTTCAAAAGCTTTCAGAAAATTACAATAATGTTTCTAGATTATCACAAGGATTTAATCTTTCTTACTTTGAATTATAAAATATTTATAGAGTGTAATTCAAAAATATCTAATCTAATACAATCATTTAAAAAATGAAATCTTATCCAAAATGATTTGGATATATCACACTAATACAATTTAAAAATATACTAATTGAATTGATTTGCATAATCAACACTCTATTCGAGGGTGTTGTTTGTAACTGTTGCTTGAAAAACATATTTCTTCTCATTGTGTTCCTTTTTCCACTGTACTGACACCTGGAAATGTGTATTCACTTCCCGTTTTCCTGTGCTTCTGTCTTGAAATGTTTCATTTATTTTACTCAACAAGGTCAAGTAACTTTTCGCATATTTCATAATCTGGAATTCATAATTTAGCCACTTTTCTAAATGCTTCGTCCACCTCTGTGTACTTTTCAAAAGTCAGTGTAGTAATAAATAAAAGTTGAATTTGATGCTAGATAAATAAATCATATTCTATACCTTCTAGAAAAGCCTCACCATTTATGATTCCATTTACTTCAACAAATTTTGACCTGTCTACTGCTATGTTATGTAATCTATGTTGGTAATTTTCTAGTGGAGTCAAATGGCCACTAGAATCACTTAGAGGTGGAAGTCCTTTTTGTTGTAGAATGGAATTTTTATGTGAAATTTCTTTATTACGCTTCTAAGTTTTGACATTAATTTTCTAATTGTAACATCAAATTTCTTTTAATCAAAACTTTTCTGACTTCTAGGATTATGTCAGTCCTATCTTCAATTCCCAGCTCTTCCAATTCGTCCTTGGTCTTTGAATTCAACACTTTGATGATCTTCGTTTCCTCCTCTGGCTTATGATCCAAGTATTCTTTAATCTCTGTTATGGATGCCTTAGCTTTTCTTACCAGTTCCTCTTGTTCAAAGATAATCTCAATAGATGTCTAGAGCTCTTACATGTTTGGATTGATATCAACCAAGATCTTTTCCTTTGCTACAAATAAATTTTGTGTTGTGAGTGATTCATCTGCATACATTTCAAGATTTTTAGTTTGCTTGAATTTTTTGCGTATTTCAGATATATATGCATTATCTGCTTTATTTTATTCTCTTCCATCCTCTACAGTGTTGCTTTCAACTTTTCTATTTCGATATTTCTGAGAGATGAATATCCCATGGCCTTTGATAATATTTTTGTTGCTTCCTCATTGACTATCTCTATTTGTACTGCAGAAGTCCCTACACTTATGTGTTTTTTGTTTTCCTTTAACATGATTTTCGTATCAGCCTCCATTTTTTGTATTTGGATGTTCTGCTCCATGATCATCTTTAACAAGTTTTCTTCTCTTTATCCAATTGTCCTACTTCCTTAGTTTGTGGATACTTTGTTGTAGGAAACTTTAGCTTCTTTCTAAGTGCCTGTATATCTAAATTTCTCCTCTTGATTATCTCTTCAACAACATTGATGTCATTAGAATCCAATCCTATCTTTAAAACATGATCTTCTAGCCCTTTTATTCTAGTATCCTTGCCTAAGGAAGACATTATTTTTAACTTGATATGTGAATGGATATTATTTAAAGATGTTTTCAATTTAGAGGCTTCCATAGCTGAATTTGTTAGTGAGGAATAAATCATCTCACCTACCTATTTATGGAGATCCATTTGATCTATTGGATGTATCTTCTTAGTGTCAAAGGAAAACACATAAGCCTTATAATCACCCGCACTTTTAGGAATTGGTACTTTTGGCTCTAGGAATGCCAACTAGAATTTCCCTATGTCAGTGTATAGTGCAAATAATAACATGTGTTGAGTGGTGGATGATTGTTTCTAGAACTCGGTATAAGTGGAAGTTTCAATGCCTCATTGTTTTTCTTCATCTCTCTAAATATGGAAAATATATTTTGTTTTCCTCGAGTATGAGAAACATGAGAAGTAGGAGAATTAATAGTTATTTATTCAGTTTGCTAGAATGAAAAATTATTCTTGTTTGATAACACTATTGTAGTTTTTTCTTATGAATTTCTGCGTTCTCGTGTCTCCTCTTCTATATTCATTGATTTCCTTCTTTTGAAAACTTTGAAACAAATTGCTTTAGGTCTTAAACTTGTAGATGACGCACTTTCTCTTGGCCTTTTCAATCCCTTTTCCTTTAATCTTGGAGTTTCCAATGCTGTCTTAGTGGAGATCTATTCTTCAGTCTCTTTCAGTGAATTTTCTTCCCATTACTCTATATTTGCAAACTTCTCAATCTTTGGCTTTTCTATATGAACATAAGGGGATGAATTTTTCTTAGATCTTATCTTTTAAATATTCCCAATGGGTCATAAGGCCAACTGAAATTGAGTCTAAATTTCATTTGTTTGAGTAGACTATTTACTTCCTTCTCTGCTGCTCTGGTGTTAACAAAAAAGGACCAATATGTTCTTTTAATTTTAACTGAGCTTTTTTCTTTCTTGACACAAATTGTATTTCAATCATATTAATCCTCCACTTAATGAATTCTAAAGAAAAAATCCTCATAGGTAGGAAAATTGGCAGTTTATAAGGAGGTAGTTCACAACCATAGACTCTGATTTCTTTAATTTTTTTTTATAGAGATACTAGTTTCCAACCTTAGATTGTTCACTAAGATGTAAAATTCTTTTGATTTTGTGGAGACTCTAGGAACTGCATGAGTGCTCAAAAGACATAATGTCTTATGCAAAAAATGATTGAAAAAAAATCATTGAAACAATATTATTCTGTGTTTTTTTTTACCAAAGAGTTCCAATGGATGACTGATTGTGGCCTTCCCAATGAATCAAACTTTTGCAACAAAAAGTTTAAACCTCTCTGACTGATGATACAAAAATTATATAATCTAGAACATATTGATGCTTGAAAGATCCTTCAACACTGAATTTTAAAAATTGCTAATGAATAATATCTAATAAAAACTGACTAAAATAAAAAAGAACTGAGGGTTTATTTCTAGATGAGAAGACTGATATAAATCCAAGGATGAATTCATCTACCCATTGATCAGTTTGATATCTTAAAATACAAGAAACCATGGAAGCTACTTGCCTAGATATATTTGGAAAAATTACAGAAGAATATGGTGGATTGGTTCTGGGCAATTTTGGATTTCTAGATAGAAAAGACTAAAAAATGTGGGTTTTCTGCTGACTTGTAAGCTTCTGGTAAAATTCCATGAGGGAATTGGTTGAAAAAGGATGAAGAAGGCCTTGGGGATTTTTTTTCCAAAGGAAAAATCGTAATCTTTCATTACGTTAAAAAATTACATATAGTAGATGCCCACGACATACACATAACTATTGGCCCATGGCTAGTACTAGATACATATCATAAATAAGTTATGGCGATTGCCATATCCAAAAAAAAAAAAAAAAAAAAAAAAAAAAAAAAAAAAAAAAAAAAAAAAAAAAAAAAACTTGTAAAAAACTATACAAAAGTCACCTTGCAGGGTGTTTCAAGCTAGTTTAGTCTGATGAGCCATATATATATGTACATAGAAATTTTTCAAAAAAAGACAACTGAAATAAATAAAACATGTAGAAGTAATATTTTTAGGGCCTGTCCACCCTATGATATGCTTGATATATATATGGGCGATGATAATATTGGTATTGTTCAGCACCATCCTACTCCTGGATCATCCACAAGCCTTGGGGTAGTAACATGGCCTCCTTGGAAAGCCTATCAGCACTTTCGTTATATTCCCTGTAAATGTGTTGACATGAAATTGAGTTAAAATTTTCTTTGAAGGTGACAACTTCGTACAATATGTTTTATAAGTGTATGAGCATGACAGAGATTTGTGTTGTTGAACCAATTTATAGTAATTTTATAGTCCTCGAAAATATGCATGTTTGTGCATGCATGTGCTAATGCAAAACATAATAGGTGCCTGAGAATAATTAGTTCCGCGAAGTTGTTTGTCCCCTCCCCCAAACCAAGCTGGACTTTATATGAATGTTGCTCTGATATATGCAAAATGAAACCACCTCCACAACCATGAGATTGGGCAGTTCCATTGAAAAAATACCATGGGTAGGATTTGTTGATTGGTCCCAGGGAGAGAGTGCACCGGGTGGGGGGATGGACAACCTCCGGGATTTCGTGGTATGCTTCCACTGCCCTTGTGATGATAAGGGATCATCGAGCCACTACACCATTAAAAATGATATTGTTACGGGTAAGCCAAATGGTTCAACACAGGAGGAGGGGTAAGCATAATTTTTTAGTGCCATGGTGAGCAGCAAACCATGAGTTCCAAGCTTGTTTGATAGAAGGTCCCTGCCACCTTTCTTGGATGGATAGAGCATGAACAGTCGTTTGCCAAAGATGAACAACAGTAGGGCAGTGTAGGAACAAATGCTCATTTGTTTCAGATTCCTGTTTACACATTACACACTAGTGCAGCCCATCGATAGATCTATGGGTGAGGTATTCTCCTGTGGGTTTTTTGTTGCTAAGTACACTCCACATAAATAGACGAGCTCAAGGAGGTGCTTTCAATTTCCAAACATGGCACTTCCTCTGGTTTTTGATCCATTAGGAGAGAGAGGTAGTTGATTTTCGGGGTGTATTTGCCATGTTTTGATGGGGTTCAAACAAGTTCATCTAGTCCTTCTTTTATACGAACATGCGCTTCGATCAAAGCATTTAAATAACCCTCCCACGATTGTTGCCACTGTATAGGGATGCCAATATTGTGAGCAAACAACCATGCTTGCTAGAATAAATAATTGTTTTCCCTGTCTGCTATCTATGCAACCACCTTGATGTGCCTTTGATGTAGATGGTGTATCAGGTCAGGAGGGAGCTGATGTCTGTTGCCTCCCTCGATCCATGGATACATATCGATGCACACATGATTGCCATAATTTATTCTCCATGCCAGGCCCACTTTGATAAAAGACATAGTTTTCAGAATTGCCTTCCAAACAATAGAGATGCCAGTGCGTGACTAGATTGGCATTCAGACCCACTCCATTAGCTGCTGTGGCCAGACATATTTGTGGTATGTGACACTGGTCCAAAGATTATGTGCAGTGAGGAGAGTCCAACTCATCTTTGCTGCTAATGCTTGTGCAAAGGCAGCCAAATCCTTTATACCCCATCCACCCCATCTTTGTGGTAAATCTATATTTTTCTAACCAACCCAAGCAAAAACTTTTCCATCTTTTTGTCCATTCTAGAGGTATTTGCAACATATTCTCTAGATACGAGTAAGAATTCCCTGAGGGATCCAGGTTAGCGACATCCAGTACACAGGTATGGCCTCCATAACAGATTTGAGGAGGATAAGTCATCCAGCTCTGGAAAGGAACCTATAGTTCCAATTTGTCAATCTCTTTTCTATTTTTATCACCAGCCAGATCCAATCTGTAATCCTGTAGCTATGTGGTTTGATCCAAAACCCAAATATTTTAGGCCATTTGCTAGAGGATGCAGTTGGTATGGGAAAAACCGAAGGGCGGCTCCATCTTCCTGAGGTGAGGTGTGAGATAGAGTGATAGTGGACTTGGCTTGATTTTCTTCCATATTGGTGGCATGTGCGGAAAGTGAAAGGATTTCATGGAAAGTGATGGAGTCCTAGATGCTACCATCAAGAAAGATACAGACATCATCAACAGATGTGTGTGAGATAGTAGAGATTGCTCATTTTCAGCCCTTTGAGCCTACCTTCCCTTTTTGTTGTTGCAATGAGCATGCTGAGGCCCTCCATCCCAATCAGAAACAGAAGGGGAGAGAGAGGGAATCCTTGTTGGAGGCCTCACTCTACATGAAAGAAATGTGAAGCTGATCCATTTATGAGAACACTAAAGGATGCTGAGGTGATACAAAACATGATCTAATCCATGAATGATGATGGGAAACCCAGGTGGATAAGGATCATTTTTATATAGAGCCAATTAACCTAGTCGAAAGCCTTTGCAAGATCAATATTTAGGATAATGCCTTTCATATTTTTTACTTTGATAGAGTGTAATGCTTCCTGAGCCATGCTAATGGACTCGTGGATCTGTCGATCCTGTAGGAAAGTAAATTGCTTAGGGGATATATGGTGTGAGAGAATGGGGCAGAGCCTATTTGCGATGATCTTGGTAATGATTTTATACAAATAATTACAGAGAGAGATAGGGTGGAAATCATTTAAATATGATGGGGAGTCCGATTTAGGGATCAAGGCAATAAATGTGGAGTTTATGGCCTCATACATTGTACCAGTGATCATGCATTCTTCAACCACTTTGAGGAGATCTTGTCCTATTAGCTCATAGAAAGCCAAATAGAATTCAATAGACCATCCATATGGTCCAGGGATTTTATCTTTTTTAAACCATTTCAGAGTCCCTTCGAGTTTTGTAGAGGAGATTGGAGCATTAATATCTTCTGTTGTGTCCATATCAACGAAACTATGAAAATGTCATGCCAAATGAAGAATTTCCGCAAGATTTGTAGCAGGTGGTGATTTGTAGAGGTGTTGGAACTGAGAGTTCCCCAAATGTGAAAGGTGGCAAAAAGTATTAGCAACACCTCCATCCTGCGTGGGCATATTCTAGATGGTGTTGGAGACTTTTCGCCCCTTGGAATAATTCTGAAAGAACTTTGTGCTTTCATCTCCGGCTTATAGCTAGGTCACTCTGCTTTTGAGGCACCATGTTTCCTCCCTTTCCTTCAAGATTTTGGATCGTTAATTTTCCAGGTTGATAAGATGGGACTTTGCTTCTGCATATATGAAGCCCTTATTTCGGTCATCCAATAGAGTGGCCAGTGATGACTTGACCGTGGAGAGGGTGTTGTCACCCTTCAAGGTTTTTTCCTTTGTCCATTGGATAGATAATCGCTTGAGATAAGAGAGGTTGTAGTAGAAACCTTTAGCCAGGGAGCGTCCCCTAGAGGGAGGATTTTCCAGCTAGAAATTGGTGATTAATTTGGAATAGGATGGATCCTGTAGCTAGGTCGAATTGAATTTGTATGGCGCCTTGGGATTTTTTGGAGGACCAGTGATTTCCAAGAATATAGGGTAGTAATCTGAGATACCTCTAGAGCCAATCCATTGTCTGTAAAGAGATAATTTCTATAACAGTGGGATCTTGATCAAGAATCTATCCAATCTCCTGGCTAAAGCCACCTCCCCCACTCTCCTATTTCTCCATGAGGGCATTGCTTTATTCATGGGGATATCAATCATATGGGTGAGTTCCAACAATGCTTCCATAGTTTCATAGAGTGGGTCTACCTGTGCAGAGGAGCCCCAGGACTCACCATATTGTAAAGAGAAATTTAGATCACTGCCAATGATGAGGTTATTGAGAGAGGTGACAGAGAGGTTTAAGAGATGATTCCAGAAGGCCTCTCACCCTTGACAGGGCCCATATACATTGATGACCCGGAGGTCCACACTCAGATCAGCAGAGAAAAAGTCTATCCCAATGAAACCCATGCCTCCCCAGGTAGACTTCAGGTTAATGGAACAAGGGTTATATCCCAGAGCCAAACCCCCAGATCTCCCAGATGCATCGAGGGAGAGGAAGGTCCATCCAGGTTTCAGATATCCCAGGATACAGGTAATATGATCTCCCTCGCCAAGGGTTTATTGTAGGAATATGATATCAACAGGCTCAGAATTGAATTACAAAGTACATAAATTAAATTTTAACTTTTTTTTTTTTTTTTGAAAGAAACTTATGGATTTCAAAAGAATCAAATGCATAGGTAAAATTGAGTTACAACATTGGCTCCGTATGGGGACTGCTTCCTCTTGCAGGATGTAGAGAACCTACATATCCATGTGTCTTCTCCTTGGGCTATGGAGTTTTTGCTGTGAAAAATCACACGTACTCGGGAAATGTAAACATAACCAGATATATGCAATATTGGTGTTGAAAACTTACTTAGTACTAGATGTCATGCTTTAAATATTTCCCATTGACTGGCAGTGAGAAACATTCTCCTTCCAAATTCAGAATAATGAAGGTATTATTGCCTGACTTCTGCAATGCTGAAAGGTCCCAACCAATGGTTGTTGAACTTTCCATTCTTTCTCTTTTCTTCTCTTCTTGCATCCCATCTAAGAACTAAATGACCTTGTCTGAAATATCTCTCTAGATTTTTTGTCAAACAAAATTTTCATCTTTTACTTATATTGTAGAGGTTTGTGTTGAACTTCTTCCCTATCTTGATTCAACTTAATAATTTGATTTATCCTTCTTGCAAAATCATCAGTCTCTTCATATGAATCCTGCAAAAATTTCATGACTGGAAATGCTAATTGAATAGGGACAATGTCTTCTAGTTCATAGACAAGCCGAAAAGGAGATTTACTGGTAGACCTTTTAGGTGAAACCCTATTTTCCCATACTAATATTTCAAATGATTCTCCCAATTTCTTTTATGATCTGCTAACGCCTTCTTGATAACTTTGATTAGACTTTTGTTGGATGATTCTACTAGCCCATTCCCTTGTGGATAATAAGGCGTACAGTGATGTAATGCAATCTGTTAGTTTTAACAAAATTCAATCATCTTAATGCTACTAAAATCTTGAGCATTATCTCTAGCTATTTGTCTTGGACAACCAAATCTAGACAGAATGTTTTCTTCAATAATTTCCATAACTATTACATCTGTTGCATTCCTTACAGGAATAGATTCTACCCATTTTGTGAAGTAATCAATTGCTATAAGTATCCATCTTTATTAATTACTTGAAGAAGGAACTATTTCATTGATTAAATCTAATCCGTACTGTAAAAAAGGAACTTCCATTGAAACTGGAACTAGAGGGAGTGTTGCTAACTCTGTTTTCCTACAAAAAATCTAATAAGGAATACAACTTCTCACCTTTGATCAAACCTGTGCAAACAACTTTGGTCAATGGAATCCCTCTCATAGAATTTTATGTGTTGTTGCTTTCCAAGCATAATGACCTCCACAGACTCCTTCATGAAATTGTTCAATCACCCCTTTTGTTTCACTTTCAGTTAAACACAATAAGAGAATATTTAATGAATGTTTCCAATACATATTTGCATTGACTATACAATATTTCATGGCTTTAAGTTTGAGAGATATACATTGATTCCTTGTGAATTGAACGAGATATTTAAAGTCACTTAGAAAATGCATAATACCTTTATATCAATCTGAAATAAAAACTTTTCATCAATATGCAAAGGAAGTGACACTGAACTAGGAGAAGGTTATTGTGGATTCTTATCCTCTGAATACTTAATTATTGAATTGATGCCCAAAATTTTGCAATTCGATTCTACCAACAACTTAACTAAACCATGTCCTTTCACCAATTTTTTAGATCTGATATCTACATCAAACTCTAGGATTTTAGCAATCCATCTCCCCCTCTTTCCATCTATATCAGGCTGAGTCAACATTGTTTTTACTACATTATTAGACACATAAGAAATTATGGGAGAATGCAGGACACAAATTCTAAAGTCTTTCAAAGGTTGTACCAAAGAATAAGCTTGTTTTTCTAGTATGTCATATTTCAGTTCTGCATCCCTCATGGATTTTCTAAAGAAAGAAATTGGTTTCTCATGTTGATATTCATTGTTCTATAATAAAATTGCTATTAGTGTGGTATCTGAAACAAAAGAGAAGATATTGAAAAGTATTGAATAATCAAGACTGGCAACCATTGGAGCCTAAAAAATTGCCTTTTTGATCTGAGAAAAAGAAAATCTAGCTTGGGTGGTCTTTACTTCATTATCTGTAATATCTTTAATGAAAAATTAATAGTAAATATGCAAAACAAAATAGACAAACACACCATGAAATCAAAACAAACAATCATACCACGAATTTGTATCCAAACTGCACTGTGTACTCATTTTATTAATGGAAAGAGGTGTACAACAAGGTGATGGAATGAGTGCACCTAGGCTTGCTCTAGGCAAGCTAGAAAAATCCCAAAATGATCAATGAAACACCCTCCTCAAATATGTTGCTAATTCGGCCCAATTATTGCGTTGTAGCTGCCCATAAATATGCTGCTACTTAAAATCATATTCTGTTAGATCTCTCTCCACTACTAAGAAAATTCAAGGAAATTTATCCCGACCTCTACTCAAGAAACCCATAATAACCCACAAAGGGATTGGCCAAAGCCTGACGCTATAATTTCAACCCTCTTGGGCTTGAATAGCTCTCCTACTGGGTAAATCGACCCACTTGAATATTATGTTGTTGAATGCTCCAAAAATGACTGCAAACCCTGTTAGAAGGCTCCCCAAGCCTTCCCTTTGAATTTCCTCCACAAACTCCCCTCACTCCCCAACTTCTCGAAGTTCCTCTAGCTATGACTACACAGTCCCTACACTAATATAACTCTCCTTGTTGTTGTAACTCGGCTCACTGCTACTGGTACGAATTGGGATGAAGTAGAAATCTCTCCTTGGGTTGGCAATTAAAGTCCACCAAAGAAAGGGTTGGAATTTCCGCTCGGAAACACCCAGTGTGTTGAACAATGCATGCAGACTTGGGTCGCTGCTCAAGTGTGTTATGTCAAAAGAAAAATTCTGAAAAATGATAGATGATGTGAAAAATGAGGGTCCCTCCTTCCTTTTGTCGTTTTACCTCCAAGGTTTCCCATGTGGGTCCACACAAAATTTCCCTCACCAATTCGCTCCATTTAGAGTGTACTCTCCATGTGGGATTCGCTCCAATTAGAGCATACTCTCCATGTGGGCTGAAATTCCCTTGTGGTGCCCCCCACACTCCACCAAAGCCACAATATTTTGCATCAAACTCTAATTTTGGGTGCTTCTCATGCAAAAAATCTAATGTGGGTCCCCTAAGCCCACTTCTCCTAAGTGAAACAATATAATATGCCAAAATTGAGCAAGAAAATATATTTACTTAGTGACACACTAAGTAGGAATATCATAGTCCTCCCCACCAAAGCATTGCTTGTCCTCAAGCAATTGCAAATAAGAATCTTGTAGTATCTGTTCCCCCTCCCAGGTGGCATCCTTATCTAGTAGATTCCTCCATCGAATAAAAAACTCCAAAATGGCCCTGTTATGCAGATATCTCTCCCTGGTGTTCAAAATGGCCTCCAGTTCCAACACTAAATTCCCCTCATCATCTGCAAGGGGTAACTCTGTAGCAGTTGTAACCTGTTGTCCCAGTGCCTTCTTTAGGAAAGATAAGTGAAAAATGTTGTGCACCCGACTCCCTGGGGATGGCTCCAACTCATATGATACCTCCCCCACCCTCCGAGTGACACGATAAGTTCCATAGAAGTGAGGTTTGAGCTTCTTGACCCTCTTCTACTTGAGCGTAGACTGCCTGTACGGTTGGAGCCTCAAAAATACAAAGTCCATTACTTCGAATTTCCTCTCAACTTTTCCCTTGTTTGCATAAATATTTTGTTGATTTTGGGCCATTTTTAGGTTGTCCTTCAGATCATTGGTACAAAATGGCTAATTAGTTACTAAAAAACGAATAAAATTTGCATATAAATGACCACTTTTCAGTCGGTGACCAATAATAGCTAATTTACAGTATCTTATAACGCGAAAAACTTTTAGTCATTTTTAGCTTCTTCATTAATTGGTTGTCTCAATTTTATCATCTAGTAGTATATTTAGTCATAAATCAGGTCACTAATTTAGAGTTGGAAGCTTT
>APFE030282931.1:17856-32530 GCA_000404065.3 Pinus taeda | reverse complement strand
ACTAATGACCAAATACACAACAAAATATACTACTATATGATCATCCTAGAAAACCAATTAATGACCAAAGAAATATAACCAAAATGTTGGTCGCGTTATAAGACACTGTAAATTAGCTACTAATAGTCATATATATGCAAATTTTAGTCATAATTTGAAACAAATTAATGAGCAAAGAAATATGGCTAAATTTTGGTCATGTTATAAGATACTGTAAATTAGCTAATAACAGTCATAGATATGCAAAATGTAGTCATTATTTGTAATCACAAATTTATCATTTACAATAGTCATATATCTTTTTTTGGTAGTTTCATATTCATTGTATAATCAAGTGATTAGTAGTTTATATTCATGTCATTTAATTTCATTAATAATCATTATAAATGACTAATTTAGTTGTATATTAATTTTATTTGTGTTCATCATTAATCAATATAAACTACTAATTTAGTAGTTTTAGATTTATTTTATGTGTTCATTATTAATCAACATAAATTGGTTAGTATGATTTTGCAACTAAATAAAAAAATGTCATACATTGTTCATCTAATATGAAAATGCAAAGTTGAATGTGTTAATTACAATACTAAATAATATCAAGTACAACTATAAATAATTTCAAACACATAAATTATATGATATGAAATGTCAAGTATTACAATATGAGTTTCCAACTTAATATTGATTGGACTACAATTTACATATGAAATATTGTTTCATCACTTTAAAACATTATCATTGTGTTGTCAAAGCATTACAGGTGCATTCACTGACTCTAAATACTTGACCATCAGTCTCTATGTGTGTGTCTCATGTGGGATATTGAATTTAAGGGTATCACTAGACTGGTTCTCTTCTATCTCTTTTTGAATTTGTCGCTTTAGTGTTATTGTTCTCCTCTTTCTTCAATTCTTGCTTCTTACCATCAATATTGAGTTCTTCTGAAAACAAAAAAATATACAATGCAAAGTATAAGACATAAAAAACAATGAACACTAGAATATAAACTAAAGTAGACTATAAAAGATGTATATCACATATACCTCAACATCGACAATGTCAATGCCATATTTTCCAAGAAAAACAAGAAACTTGAACAAGTTTTCTTTACTTGGGCGATAGTGGCCAAATGAACTGTATAAACAACACAAATAAAATGTCACCATAGAAAAGAACACCTTAGTAATTTAGTATTCAACCTTTAGGAAAATTTTAGGCACAATCATGCCAACTAAGTTACATGCTAAAAATCTTAGGTTGTAGATAACTTGTGAAAACAAATAATATGAGGTGTGATATCTAATACTTGTCTTTATTCTCAATAGAATTTCATTCTCTAATGCATCTTGTGCTCAAATAACACCATGAAAGTAAATGTTTCTAATAGCCATGAAAATATTTTAACAAAAAACAACTAAGTATTTCCAATTTCATAGTTAAAAGACAAAACAAAATCAAAGGAAACATTCAAAATACAATCAACAATAAAGATAGGATATCATGGAATGAATATTACAATTATAAAAAATCTATTTACCTTTCCACCAGTGTCTGTAATTCCTACAAAATTTTCTTTCCCAAAATAACCATGAGGTGAAAGAATCACAACATTAAAAACCATAGGAATCCCTACTAGAAACATTTCCAAAGTCGATGGATCATTGTATAAAGGATATCCAACAACAAATGAATCATATCCAACACATGTTATGCATTGTCTCCCCATCCTTTTCCAATCCCATTTCCTGTAACCTACCCACACCAGAGTAAAGTCACAATCAAACATATGCATTGACATTTGTTTTTATATCTTATATCTATAAACTATTAATCTAATTTGTTTCGAGAACATATTAATTCATATTTAAAGCCATTTTGTCTTGAGAAGGTAATCAAGTAGGACATCAAAAAAATTGACCTTAATGAGGTCCTCAAACAATTCCTACAATATCAATATTTTTCTTGATATGATATGTTGGGTAGAAAAAAGAACATATATGCAAAAGAAAAAGTCATATATTACTTGTGTTCAAACTCATATATGGCGTACTCTTAGGCAACTTTTTAAGATGTTCCTCTTCCTTTATCAAAGCAGACTGTAGCTTGGTTAAACTCTATATACTTTCATTCAGCATCAATTCCTGCAAGATAAATTTCACACATTATTCTTTCCCATTTCTCAACATGCTACAAATGGTAAATTGAAAGTCACATAAAACTAAGCGTAGGCCCTTTTCTAACCAATACAAACAAACAAACAATGTCTCTAATACAACTTCACACCTCAAAAATTACTTTGCCACTTGCTTAGGCTAAAGATCAGATTCTTTGAATCATCGTATCTCATACTTAACGGGATATTTGTATATTTACCGTGATGTCAATTTGGTGTTGAAAGAAATATATAAATCCATGTCATTATCAGTGAAATTAATGTATAATTAAGAAAAATAACATTACAAGGTAGTGGTAAATCTAGAGACACAAGCATCTATTCATAGTGGTAAATGAGGGTGGACCCTCTCAAACTTATGTGATTGGGTGGCACTATCAATAAATAAATTATTGTTTGTATTAAACATTTTCATTTAACCCATTTATTCTA
Organism: Pinus taeda; assembly: GCA_000404065.3. Taxonomy (NCBI): domain Eukaryota; kingdom Viridiplantae; phylum Streptophyta; class Pinopsida; order Pinales; family Pinaceae; genus Pinus; species Pinus taeda. Next base: position 29,922 of record APFE030282931.1, on the reverse strand, counting down.
AATATTCAATCAGAGAACACACAGGAAAGGTCCTAGGACATCCTTGGGCTTGAAAAGAAAGAAAGAGACATTCACTCTATCACGATTTCATTATAACGACAAAAAATATCTTAGGGCTAACCCAACAACAAGACACCATAAAACAAATATGGAAAAATTTTCATACAGGTTGTGTTCCAAGTATAATATAAGATAATTTTATTTGTGTCCACCAAATGACCACAAACGTTTGTTAAAGGAACAAATATAGTACATCTAGTGTTAGTACAAAGTGTGAGTGCCAAGGCATTTACAGACTGGATGTTAACTTTCTAGCAAAAGAGAGTATAAGCTAACTATCATTACAAATATATATGTTATAAACTAAAAAGATCTAAAAATAGTAGTACTGAGCAAGAGAAGAAGATAGAACAAGCCCTGTTAGAGCTTATAACTGAGGATGAGTGAGGGGACCAAGAGGTAGACAAAACAAGATAGACTAATAAATGCATCTTAGAATTAATACGAATTCTATATTGTGAGAAACTTCTACACACATTATATTAAAGAAGAAATCATTGTAGTTGTCTTTTTTCCAAAAAAAAAATCTAGGAAACCAATCTATAATAGAAATCAGACTAGCAGGAGTATGTCCTAGACAACTTCCTTTTTTATTAAATTAAAAGTTAAATTTGTAACATAGGAAGGAGAATTTGGATGGAGTTAACATGGAAAATGACATACTGAAACTACATCTAATACCAAAATTTCATAATTACTAGCATACACTAAGTTGACTTACTTAGATTAATGAGCTACTACTGAATACAATGGTTTATTAGTTGCAGATATACACAAGTCCCATATCAACAAATGGTGGTTGTCTGCAACAAACCAAAAAGGTACTCGTGCCTTAAATACCATGCAACATCTTCCATGACACCCTCATGGACCTACATTGACATGAGATCATCAAACATTTCCAACAAAGATAATGAAATTGGAATTGTAAAGCTAAAAATACACATAAACATAAACTCGCCAACAAATCCCATTAAATTCCTACAAAAAAAAAGAATGATATTAAAATTAAGGATAATCGTGACATCTTTTAATGGTCACATTTGTGGGGTTGTGAGCTCAATTCAACCAGTGTATTTACCCTTTTTATTTATTCCATGCTACCATCATGTAAAACCAATGAACTTTAGGATGAAATTGGCTTTTGACACAACTTGAATAGCATGAAACATTAACAAACCTAAAGAAAATGATTTTTGAAGCCTAAAAACTTCTGTGTGTTCAATTTCATATAGAATCCTCTGCTAAGCTACAACTGACAAATAACAAAATATGAACCAATCCTATTATATAGGAAAATCATCCAACTCGTGAACTGTATTGAAATTCCAACCTAATGATTATGAGAAGACATTATGATGGGTATATTTATTTGCATTCAGATACAAAGTTACTTTGAATAACATATGTCAAAATAACTCACCTTATGTATTTGTTGGGCCTCAAGTACTTTGTTTTTGGTAGGTGCATTAATGTACCACAAACATATTTGTGTGTCATCTGAACCACTTAGAAGATGGCCATGCTTAAAAGAGCTCCATGATAAACCACAAACTTCTGTATTATGACCCCTCAATCTGATATCAGGATTACAACCACCATATTGAGGGGGCTTTCATAGATGCTAGTTGTAGTCAAACACATAGATGTCTGCACTCACTGTTTTTGTGTTAATAATGAAAGGATTATGTGGCATGTATCAGGATCTATTGACCTCCCCATCATGATTGATTTGTTGTATTACTTGTACATGCAACAAAGAGAATCCACTGAGTAACTTGACCTAAATGACAAAAATGGCATATTCATAGTAATTTAATTATAAAGTTTCAATAACATTGAAATGAAAAAAAATAGTTCAACACAAACTACGAAAAATGTTTGTCCCAAACATATAACAAATCCCAAATGAGTGGAAAACATTAAATAATGTGATAAAATAGCAACTTTGAAAACCGAAAAATTACATTTGATCTTTTCATTTCCAATAAATGTAAAGAAAAGTAATCACATCGTACAACAACGAACATTGTTCGTCATAAGTGTGGTGAATTCTTACAATCATAAGAAAAAGTTCAGAAAACTTCATATTTTTTTTGCAAATAACATTGAACTAGTAATCAACCCACATATTCATAGATGAAACATAAAGTGGGTTATAAATTTTTTTATTCACATACTCAATACCATGGGCATCACAACATTTACAAATGAATGTGCTTGTCTATTGCATATACATGTCCATATTACTAAAATAAGTGGTTACTAAAAAATCATTAGACAAAAGGTTCCACTCTCCATAAAGATGATAAGGTCCTTTATGAGTGAGAGAAAAAGACAATTCCTCACATGTTATTGAAAGCATTCCCAACTTAGTTATAACTACAAGATGCCCAACTTATCAAGAATGGAGAAGTTGTGTTCATTGGTCTCCCAATGCAAAGAGACAAAACCGCAAGACATGACAAATTCCAATAAAATTATTTCAAGAAACTATAGAAATTTTTAGCCAGTCTGTTCAATACAATTTAAGAAACAAAAAAGGAATGTAAGGTGGTTGGTGTGCGTTAGTGTTTCCATCGATGTCCAAGGTGTTGATCATGTGGAACCTCATAACATTTTACAGACGACAAAGGTACATGGGACAAACATTAAATTTTTTCTTACTACCCATCATCATTCAATCATGCAGGGGGAAATGAAGAACTTAAGAAACTAGTCCTAGGTATTGAAGTTTATGGTGGAGCAAAAAATCATGTCAAAGGTTGTATTGTTGCATTAGAGAAAAATGATGAATTATCATTGGGTAGGATAGTGACTATCAAGGCCTTGCACACACCATGTTCATTGTTGGTTGTGGAAAAAAAATTAAGTCTCAATAGAGGCAAAATACTGGCCTCCTTACCTAGGTCAACTCGGGTTTTTTGGGGACATGAGTATACAGTGAAGGATGTTCAGTGTGCAATGTCTGTTGAACCAAAAAAATGAAAGGATTAAGAAAAAACTTAACTGGGTTGAGCACCATCGAAAGGAGAACAAGTCCATTGTGCCATCGACCATTCAAAAGCAGAGATTTCTTCCTCTACTTATCCATAGCCAAACCTCAGGAAGATTTCCTAGTTTAACATTAATATGTTATGGGGCCTAATATGTAATAATCTTCTGGGTACATACGAAAGTTTTCGAAGTCACTCCAGACTTCTGGGTACATAGAAAGGACAAGCTTGATTAGGTTTGCGCTCAAGATGAGTCATAATTTTTTTTTCATCGAGAATCAATCTGATTGCCTTAACATCATGAGGAATTATGACGAAAAATAAACCACTACTAAGTTAGAGCGACGAGTAAGATTTTAACATCATGTATATAGGTTTTGAAATTTCAATTTGAAATGAATAGAAAACAAACTTGGTTCCATGATATTAGACTTTCACAAACTCACCAGTTCTGTTAGTGATCCGCTGCCATGGGTATTCCACTGGACAACTCCTCACAACATATTTGATAATATTATATTTAAAATTTGAGATTCTACACTATTATAGTTTTATTTAATTTCTAGAGTCTTTTACATCACAAAAATGTGGTTGTCCCCTTGGGGGCTTATGCAACATCTTCCCGAACTATAGGTGTGAAAACAGGAAGGTCAACTTCTGAGTGGCATAAATTTTGCATACTAACTCTGATTGACGCGATTCTTGCGTTGTTGGAAATATTTTTGTGTATAATAGCATGGAAATTTTTGTGCTAAAGCGCCATGTTTTACCCCCAAAAAACATCGTTTGGTGCCTCAAAATGGTCCTATAAGGTTTCAAACCCCATTTCACCAAACTGGGTCTCGCCGTTAAAAATGGTCCCATGAGTTGATTCCTCCACTTTTTTCCACTCCAAATGCATCGAGATGGATGAAAAATAATAGAATGATCCATTATAGATTAGTCAGGAAACAATATATAGGAATGGTTAGTATGTCGTGCTTGGGCCAAATGAAAATTGTGAGTTTATAGCAATAGACCATGAAAAATAATCCTTGATCCTATGTGGAAAAGATTTCTTAGATACTTCTGCCTTGAAGGGAGCACTAAATGTTGCAGCTGTACTAACAATATCTACACACAGTACCCTTCCCCTGCCTGCATGGCTTCTTATACATGGAGAATCCATAGTTTCATTATTTGCATTAGAAAAGATAGTCTAGAGTTGTCCAACTCTGCATAAAGTCTTGGTTTCAAATGGGGCAGGTGTTGCTTTAGGTCCTGATGGAATAGAAACAATTTTTTAAAAGTGAAGATTCTAAAGCACTAAACCTTTTCATAATTCCATCTTCTATAATCATGTGTGTTGTTGACAAATTAGGCATTATTCTTTCTATATCTAAACTCACACCTGGTAAAGCTGCCTATCAATTTTTGGTTGGATACCAAAATGGAAACTTTGTATCTACATATGAGTTAGGTCTAGTGTCTCTTTATCCTATCATAATTTCCAAGGAACTTTCCTCTCAGTTAATAAAAAATAATATTTCTTCCTTTTTAGCCAATATGAATGCAGGGTAGAAGTATCTATCAAGTGAGGAGATCTTGAAATTGGTGGAAGCAACTCTTTTAGAGAAGTTTCCATCAAGTAAAGGGAAGAACCCATCAAAAAATTCAATGGATGATTTGAAGGCCAAGTACACAAATTTTATGTCAGGAAGGTTTCCTGATATCCCAGAGGAAATTTCATTCTAATAATGTGTTGGACAATTGCTCTTAAATATTGTTGTTTGAATTCATCTGTTTTCTGTGATCTATGACCTCTACAACATTAGCCAAATCCAGGATGCAAACAACCAATGTAGAAAATCTATGATAGGTTAACCCAATAATGCAATATAAATCAAAGCAGAATACTATAACCTACTTCTACTATCAATTTGCGGAAGCTTAAAGATAGAGCTAAACAATATAACCAGAAGAAGAAGAATCAATGGCACAATACATGTGAAAATACTTTGGGGAAATCCTCAGATAAAAACCCCACGCTATTGTATTATCATACATGGTGGAAATACACAGGAATTATATAAAGCCTTAGCTCTCATAGCTAGCCAGCTCTCTGTACAATCCTCACAGATGCTCACAGGCAATCTTAGCTTCTCTCCATCCTTCCTCTCTGCCCTCCAAGCTCCTATTTCCTTGCGTTGTTCATTGTGGATGATTAGCCTATTACTAAGTGGAAAAACCAACCTTTAAAACTACACAATCCTCAAGGATGAATCCTTGACTGCATGCATGAGTTTTCTCCATGAGAAAACACATGCAACTGATAGTACACTGTCCTTGAACATTAATCTCAACTGGGTCTTTCTCGAGAATAACATGCATAGTTTCGATGAGGGAATCTTTAGTTAACTGGAGTAGCACTAGTTGAGTGCATTAATGCATCAACTGACTGTTAACTCACTATTAGCTCCTCAAACATTTTGGAACTAATTTAACTGGACTTAACTCAATAAACTGAGTTAACGAATTACAACTCAAGTATAACTCAATATTATCTCCTTAATTTAAGGGATAACTCTTGCATGACTTTAGAAAGACTTCTAGCTTGAATTTATCCAACTAATTAATTTAAAATTAATTAATTAATTATTTCCAAGTAGCTGTTAAGACTAAATTCAATTTTAATTCATAATTTAATTCAAGGACAAATTAAATTGGAATATTCCTATTGCCATATTTCAACAACCAATTGAAAGAAATGTTGAATAGGGTTTTGTTTCTAAGTTGTACTACTTTTGGGGCATTCACAGGAAAGGTGGAGGAAGGTGAAAGGGTTGCTAAGGGAACAATAATTAGCAGTTATTGTCAAAAATGCTTTCAAGTTTCTACAGTATATCATCCACCATCATTATTATGAGTAATACATACTTGATGATTTTTGTAGTGCCAACTACAAAATGTTGGAAAATACTTGCCTCCAAACCTATCACAATTAGTTTGGCATTCTACGGATCATACAAAAAACAATTGCAAAGTTTCAAGTTTTTGATAATGTTGCGAAAATAGAGGGGATGAAAAATGATCACTAAATATAATTGCATATAAGCTTTGTAGTTTCTTATGTTACAAAGCCTACCAGCTTATGCTTTCATTGTGAACTACATATTGCCACTGACATTGCATACTACAAGAATTCAATGAAAACTATCTTGCAGCCACCATTAAAAAAATGCTTGCTGAAAAAAATTATCTTGGAATCAATCCATTCACTAAGAGAAAACAATAGAGTTTGTTGATAAAGTGTTGAGCGGAAAGAAATAGAAGCACAAATCCTATTATGATTATTTTAGCACATTTCTTGTTCAATAGAGATAAAACAAGAGGAAATAAAAGTACAATTGTGCTTAGGATCTCACACACAATCATTTACAAAAAAATTAGATCTCTAGGTTAAAAGGAATTTTGGTGCTCACCATTACAAATGAATAAAACATAGCAACAACAATAGCATGAAGGTTTTATTTGGATGCATTTCATAGAATATCAAATTCTTGAATATGAAGGGCACTCGTGACTCCTTTATGTCTGTGGCAAAATAATAATCTAGAAAATGCAATCGAACAGTGCCTTAGTCATATTTTTTTGTATGCTCAACTAAACTAAAGGATGAACAATGTGTTCTTGAAAATACTGCAACACCTCATAAACTCTTGAAAAAACTCAATCGATTCAAACAAGGAAATTCCTAGCCAAAATTAATCATGAAATTTTGTTTCACCAAATCTAGCTAGAATGACAAGAAAATGGTGAATTTTTATAACCTATGTGTTTTACTCTAGAACTAGTAAATGTGAATGTAGTATTCTTTGTGTGAAAGGAAATTCTTGGTAAAACTATTTTCCTAAACATCCAAGTTGGTTTTGGGACAAAAGTAGTACTATGGTTCATTGATTTTTTTTAAAAAATTCTCTTGCCTTTTCGAGACAACGTCACTTCTCTCCAATATCATCTTTTGAGATGCCTTGGAAAAAGCATCAATTTATCCTAAACCTTGAATAATATTTACAAAATATTCAATGCCCAGAACCAATTTTTAAAGTAAATAATCTACCTATAGAACAGGGGTGTTTCATAAGTTCGTGGGTCAATCAATAACATACATTGTAGAGATTACAATTGATTCACTATATGCGCATTATGGGTATCAATCCCAATTAATCATGGTTGAAACTACAATGAAAATGTCAATGCTTCTAATGGATTTCTCTTCCCCCGGAACAATGTCAAGAAATAAAAAATAAGCAGAAAGTTCCATTCTAACCTATCAAATAGGAATGCTACAAATACAAGTAGCAAGTTACAATTATACAATATGTAGGTTAGCTATTTCATTTTTCTCTTATACCAAAGCATTAGGTCCATAAAAAAATTCTAACCTGAGTGATTACTTTGTTGTCAAAGGAACAAACATGTTAAAAACTCTAATGCACATCTAGTTGTCAGTAACACTGTCTGAGGGCATAAAAAAAGAGTAGTAAGGGGATAACAAACTCCTCCCATCCATAATTTAAGAATGATTGGCTTGAGAGTACATAATTTTCCAATATCCTATCCCTAATAAATATTCTTTTTGTTCTCTATTTATCCTTTATCTTTCAAAATTTCTAAATGCTTACCCTCACACAATTTCAATAAAACTTATTTCAATAAAAGTTTCCCTCTTCTTTGGATTTTCATTGGGAAGAAATATCCTATGATCACGCCTACAATATGACTACCAAGTCTCATTTTATCTGGTATATAAAGTTCCTAACAGAGCTACCAAGGCCTTGATTTGCTAGTGAGATTGACAAATTCTTGAATTATCTACTAGCATTCCATTCTCGTTGTGCTCTACCTTGTTCAAATGGCATGCTCAAAAGAGATTCAACCAGATTGAAGTCTTGCATGCAAATTGTGGAGTAGATAGTCCTCAGACCTGGAACATAAATCAATGGAAGCCTGTGTCATTTAGTTCAATTCCTCAAGGTGTGTTTTGGGAAGAAATTATAATATATAAGAATAATCCAAAAATATTGAATCCTAAGAGGGTTCCCTACCCATTAATAAGTAGAGATTTGATCTTAGAAATAGAAATAAATGCAAGAGTGCAAGAGGAAGAATTCACCAAAAATTATTCTTGTTAAACCATAAAACAATAAATATTTGTCTAACTCAACAATCATTGTTTATTGTAAAGTTGGCCCTTAAAATCACTCCATTTTCAATATTCAAAGAAAACAGTGAATAATGACAAAATATTGAAACAAACATTTTTTTACTTACCATGTTAGACTTTAAAGCAGTGCCCTTGCATATAATCAGTGACTGAAGAATTTCCATTGCAACATCCCCAACATTTGAGTTCATGATTACTATTGTTCCTCTCCCTAATCCCTTAAACTTTGTACACATGCATTCATTATAATTGTTTATAAAGTGACATTAAAATTGTAAATGCAACTAAAAGTAGATATTATAAATCGTAACAAAGGAGAAATATCAAATCTTTGAGGGTCCTTTAAGCCAATTACCAAAAAGGAACGAGATGACCACCATGACTATTGAACCTTAAAGAATCATTTCGCATCGAAGAAAAAAACCAAGCAACATTGGATGTGGAGGTGAAATCCTTAGGATAAATGTGCAAGTCACTCGCTTTTGTGAGATTAGACTAAGAAAATCTATGAACAATGTATAGTTTATGGCACTTGTACAGTACCTAAAACTTTGTTTAGACAAAGAAATTTAATAAGTGCAAGTCTATAGAATTCAATATTTGGAAAGGAAAAATTATTATAAGTGAAATACTCGTTCGTTGAGGTAAAAAAAGTTGAACTGTAGTTTTTATTTGTTGTGGCCATGAGTTATTCCAGCTTTTAGGAAGAAATATTTTTCACTATGGTCTTGCAAGTTTGACTTTTAAAGTGCTAGGATCTCTGGAAATATTATTATGGCCATGTGCTTTATTTTAGCTGTCCTTGTTTGTATTTCCTAGGAATTAGAATTATGTTGCATGAGAAGGTTTAGAAGGACTTTGATGCATATAAGTTATTCTTATTTCCTTATATTCCTATGGAAGAAAAACATATTCCTTGCAACAATATTAAATACTTGCTTGGCATCATAGAAATTAGAGTGGAAGTCCTATATAGTTTGGTTGATTATATTACTACACATGGAGCTTTTACATACTTTTTATTTGTATCAAATCCAAAATATCAATATATATACCTGTTAGTCTTGACATAACTGTAGGCACCTTTATCTAGAAGTATTTCAAATTGACCCATGATTATTTAAAACTAACCAACCAAGTTTCATGGGTGTGGGAATGATGCCACTATTTTTGAAATCAAGGTGCACGGAAAAGCATGAGATAGAGATTGTAAAAAATTAAATATTTAAAGAAAAACCAATAATTGTTGAAGGAGACTTAGGTCACTTAATGGCTAGCAGTTTTGCAATCATTCTCCTGAAAAATGGATAACATTCAATATTGGTGACTCCTCAAAAGCCAATCTAGTGTGACTAAGGAAGAAGGATTTTTTAGGAACCATCAACATAATGTCATTGCTATTCTACATCAATTCCTAGTATGTGCAACATATAATTAAAGAAAAAATGGAAGCCTTGATTTATAGCATCTTGTAGTCCCTAAGGCTAGGATTTAAAAAAAAATGAGGGGTTCAAATGCTATTAGAGATCATCTTAAGTACCGCATCCATGTATGGAATGGGACACTTCCCATGAGACATAATTGTGAAGGGTTTCAATGGGTTTGATGCTCTAATCTCAATGATAAAAATGTTGTAAAAATCCAACCAACATGATTGCATAGAAGGCTAGAACAAACTTAACTGGACAAAAAAACATCACGTCCAAAAACATGTGTGAAAATCATGCACAAAACCATAGGTAGGTCCTCCCAACCTAATATTGGGTCCAAAAAAAATTTTCTCGAGGCGTTGCCCCGGACCCCATAGAGGGGGGTTACCCACCTCCCCTCAAACTCCTCAGACAGGGGGGGCTACCGCCCCCCTGTAACCCCCCCACTGTGTAATTGGCACAATGAAAAGGGGGCTCCGCTCCCCCTCTAACCCCCCGGTTCACTACGTGGGCTAGTCATGGAAAGAATAACACAACCCAACATTCTCCCACTTGTTGTTTTCTTTCCACAGGGGGGCACAAGAGAGCTTAGTCATTTATCCAGCCCTACAACGCCCATTGTTTCTCTACAGCAAGATAACTTCTCAGAGCTCACAAATTTTGTCAATGAATCTGCAATATTCTTCAAAGTGTCCACCTTACTAGCAACACCTTTTTGTCTTCTATGATATCCCTCACAAAGTGATACTGAACATCAATGTTCTTTGTCTTTGAATGATATGCAGGGTTCTTTGCCAAGAAAATTGCACTTTGGTTGTCACAGTCTATCCTTATAGCTCTCTGTACTAACCCCATACTTGAACAAAATCTCTATAACCAAAATACTTCCTTGCTTGCATGAGTGGCTGCCATGTATTTTGCCTTTGTAGTTGATAGTGCCACTATAGATTGTTTCTTACTCATCCAACTGACAACACCTCCAAATAGGTTAAACACATACCCACTTGTAGATATTCTCTAATCCAGATCTCCAATCCAGTCTGCATCAACAAAGCCATGAATATCCAACACTCTGTCCAATCCTATTCTTCCTTGGTAGCACAAACCATAATAACTAGTGCCACGCAAATACTTGAAAACCTGCTTCATTGCTATCCAGTACTCCTTTCCTGGTTTTGACATAAACCTACTCAATACTCCCACTCCATATGTAATGTCTGGTCTAGTACAAACCATCACATACATCAGGATACTGACTGCACTTGCATATGGAACACGGGACATGTCCTCTTCCTCTTCTTGTGTCTTGGAACACTGTTCAACAGATAACTTTACACCTACAGGAACAAGAACCTTCACCGTTTACTATCCTGCATATTAAACCTCTGCAATATTTTCGCGACATACTTCCTCTAGTTTCACCAGATCTTCCTCTTTGTCCGATCTCTTTTAATTTCCATCCCCAAAATATAGTTTGTAGCACCAAGATATTTCATGTCGAATTTGGAGGACAAATGGGTCTTCAAATCCTAGATAATTTCTTTGTCATTTCCAACCAGCAACATATCATTCACATACAAGATCAAATAAATAAAACGGTCACCAATTAATTTAAAATACACATAGTGATCTTCTTTGCTTCTGGTGAAGCCAAGTCCTCGTATAAATGTATCAAATTTCTAATACCACATCCTTGGTGACGGTTTTAACCCATACAAAGACTTCTTTAACTTGCATACTAGTTATTTCTTACCCTTCACCACAAAGCCTTTAGGTTGCTTCATGTCGATCTCCTCTTCCAGATCCCCATGAAGAAATGTTGTCTCACATCCATCTGTTCTACTTCAAAATCAAAAGCAACAACAACAGATAAAAGTAATATAATAGAAGTTACCTTGGCAGCAGGAGAAAAAATATCACCAAAATCAATTCCTGGTACCTGGGAATAGCCTTTTGCTACCAACCAAGCTTTGTATTTCTCCACCTTTCCTTCTGTATTTGTCTTCTTCGTGAACACCCATTTGCTGCCAATGGGTTTCCTTCTAGCCGACAACTCCACCAGATCCCAAGCCTCATTTTTGTGCAAAGATGCCATTTCATCAACCATGGCCTCTTTCCAGAGTTTTCCATCCTCTGAATCTACTGCTTCCTTCATAGTTTTGGTATCATCATCAGTAATAGATAAATAAAAATTTGAACAGAAAGAAGATGTACTATACCTTTCTGGTTGTCTTCTTTCTCGAACTGATCTTCTCACACCCAGAGTTTGTGGCTCTTCATATTTTGATTCCTCCTCTACTGTAGAGTTTGATTCTTCCTCCTTTAGCTCAAACTCTATCTTCTCAGGTTCCTTTGGTTGGAATTCATGTTTAAT
>APFE030282930.1:12021-52052 GCA_000404065.3 Pinus taeda | reverse complement strand
CATCCATCACATCATATTTAAGAGAAAATTCTAAGGTTCAAGCAGTGGAACATCACATCGAACATCAACAACAAGTCCTCCAACTCTTAAAGGATAACCTCGTGTTGGCACAGAATAGAATGAAAAAACAGGCAGATCAACATCGCAATGAAAGAAGTTTTGATGTAGGTGATTGGGTATTACTACGGCTACAACCATATAAGAAATGTCCCTCAAGCAAGCTAAGAAGGATAATAAATTATCACCAAAGTATTATGGTCCATACAAGGTGTTGCAAAAGATTGGTACTATGGCATACAAATTGGAGCTTCCTGCAGCTTCTCAATTGCACCCAGTTTTCCATGTTTCATGTTTAAAGAAGGTTATAGGCGACAAGCTCCCAGTTCAAACAATATTGCCAGAACTTGACGAGGAAGTAAAAATTATACTGGAACTGGAAGCAGTCACAGAAACAAGAACTCGACAGCTACGAAATCGATCAATTTCGGAGAATCTTATCAAGTGGAAGAACATATCCGCTGAAGATTCCACATGGGAGGATGAGAATTTTATACAGAAGCATCCAAAACTTCTCAAGCGTTGAGGACAACACTTTTTTGAAGGAGAGGGGCATGTTGGGTCCCTATAATACTAGTGATTACCCCATTACTATTATAGTTTTACCCCTTATTAATATTGTTGTGCCCATATTATCCCCATATTGTTATTACTGTGCCCCATAGAATCCCTCTATTGTTATTTTTGTGGCTTTATATTATTATTGTTAGGTCGGCTGGGTTATATTGTGACTCCTTAGACTCCTATATATAGAAAGGAGGTTTTTTCATTTGAATCATCCAAGAATTGTTCATTTATGTAATGTAAAGAAGGTTGCTCCCTCGAAAAGGCTGAATTCTAAGGCATTGATCTATCTTTTCTATCTTTTCTTGAGTTGGTTTCATAACAGGACACCAGAACCTTCCACATCTCATACTCAGATGTTGGAGAGGCAAAAAAGTGTTGAAGTGTCCTCATTTCGGATGCCGACAGACAAATATCAAGATATCATAGAAAAATACAAGGACATCAAAGCCAGGAATGAGAGGCTAAAGGCCCATACTTATGCACAATAACTCAAGATGGCACCTACCAACTAGACAAGACTGATGTCAACCTATGATGTGAAAGAAGGAAAAATGCAAATGACATTCATAAAGCCTACTACACACAACCAATATCAGCAGCTGACTATAAAAGATAGACTTTGAAGTACTGGCAAAGGACATACATCCTATTGACCAGATTAAGTTGCAAAAACAGACAGGGGAGATGATTTACTCCACCTTGACGGGGAAATCCATCACAACCCACCAATTGTAGAACTCCCTGAATAATATATCATCTCAGTTCCAATTGGAGAAGGCCTCTTCATAGACAAAAGACACTAGAATCAAGTACTTAGAGGAGTTAATCATTAAGTTGGGACATGATCCCAAATATGTAAAGGCCACTGAAAAGTTGATAAAGATAAATAATGATGACATAGCTGCTTTTAAGAAGCAACTCAATATTCCACCATTGCAGCATCCACAAACAACAGAAATATTGGAGACCCAAAAGGGACAAGAAGAGCTTATTGAATTGGTCCTAAAGCTAAATGACCAATTGAAAGAAATAGAGAAAGAATTGGACACATTGTTTCAGTCCAAACAGAGTGAATTGGCCACTACCTCCACATATGCCATTCCCACAGTAATAACTACAGTCCCTTCAACATTGGCAACCTCTTTAACACCAACAGATCCACCTTCCACAACACTGCCAGTCACAAATGAGTCAACAATAGTAGGTACTTCAATAGAAAAGACAACAAATTTAGTGAAATCCATGGAGGAAATGTCCATCTAGGCAACATAACTTGAGAGGCTTAAAGAGAAAGTAGCAAGCTTAGAAACTGACTGTAAGCTTGCCCAAATACAACAGAAAGAAGAAGCACAGAAATCCCTAAGGATGGGTGAGAAGATAAAGGTCCTAGAGAAGGATCTAACATTACAAAAGCCACTAGGACAGACTAAGGAGATGCTCTGGGCCAATATCATTGACTCTGTCAATGATATTTGGCCATCAATTCAAGTAATATTTGAGAAAATAGAATTGGTGAAAGTGGCCACCGAAGCAATACAAAGGTAAATGAAGACTTAGGAGACTGGCTCGAGGATGTTAATCGACTCATCCATTTCTTGAACATCAAGAATAGGCATGAACTAGATGAGCTTGGTGTGGAGGACATAACTGAAGCCATTATTAAAGTCAAAAAGGTTCTTTCTAAAAGAAACCTCATGCTTAACCTAGAGGAAAAATGCCATAACATGAAGGTTGGCATTGACAGATTCATGGTAAAGTTTCAAATTTTGAGGGATAAAGGCCCTCCTAGTCCCATGGTAATCAATGACAAAATTATGACCCAATTGGACCATGTTGACAAATTAAATAAATTGTCCAAGGAGCAGGCACTTCAGGAATCAAATCATTGCGAACTGGGAAAGTATTATATGATACTTTAGAAAATCTATTCTTCCTAGAGCATGAGGTGAAACATATCTTTGTCACCAAGCCGAAATTTTCCAAATACACTGAGGTAGACTAGATATATAAAAGGATGCTCAAGTTAAAGTTACCTGAAGATGAATGGTGGGAAAAAATGACAGAGTTACTATAAGTTACCACATTAAATATGAAGGCCGGTGAAAGGACAGATAAACAGGGTCAAAGAGTAATAGGTAAAAGAGTATCAGTAAAAAAATTAAAGACAAAGGTGATTCTAACGTACAAATATCAACCAGCTTAAAGAGCTCAAATTTGAACTGCAAACATCCAACACTATCACAATAAAAGGGACAACATGATGCAATTTTCCATCTGTCTCTATCTTCATGCTTTAAGATATTTTGATTTCCTAGATTAAATCTCGAATTGTTATGAGATATTTTGTAAATATTTTTGTATAAATACTTCACCTTTCGAAGAATTTAGTTTGCATTCAAAGAAATTTCTGTAGACATTTTCATCTCAAGTTAAAGTGCTATTGTATGAAGACTGGATTAGCTTGTTGGATCAAGGAATAAAGTAAAGACATTTCACAGGATTCTTGTGTAAAGCGGAAATCAAACAAGTATTTTCTCTCATGTGTATTATTTTTTTTCTTTATGTTCATTAATCATCATATGTGTTTCTATGAAATCTGAATGGTAAACTAGGAATGATATTTCAAAACTGGTTTTAACACTCTCTGTCTTGACAGTTTACATTCTTAATGTTTTCTACTAAACTATCATAGTTAGGGAATTCTTAAATGCTCCCTTACTTCCGTAGATTCCCCCTCAATCTATAGTAAATGATTCTTAGTTTCCCTTTGCTCATGATCACCTCCTACTCTTCATCTTGATCCCAGTCTAAGGATTCTTCATTGCCCTTTCACCCTGGTTAGGACTATCTCATCCATTGAACCTGAAGATTTGCCTTTTTCTTTGCTAGCCTACCCTGTGAACACTCCCTTTAGTGATCTGGTCTAGTTAATCCATCCTTTGCTTGACTCCATAGCCCAATGGCTTGAAGGCCTTGCTCCATCCATCTGTTCCTAGAATTCCACCACCCAACCAAATTCAACACCTTATGAACACTAAGAACTAGCCTAAAATCTCACCCAAAACAAAGTTAAATTATAAAGAGAGAGCCCTCTCTGGACATAGGTTGGCTAGAACCCAAGTCTAAAAGATTAGGTTTGTGGTTACCTCGAATTATTCCTTCTTTTGATAACTTCTAGGGAATACTTCTGAGTGATAACAAGTTGGATCCCTGTAACAACTTGGGTTCCCTAGGGGTTGTGGGTTGAAGCCTTATAACAACTTAAGTTCCCTGATGGATGTGGGTTGAGATAATAGTTCAGGGAAACCTGAACAACTTTTGAAGAGACCAATATTGAGTTGTTGATATTGAGGGAAAAGTGGTATAGTATTTGGATGCCCTTGTTACTAATATTGCATATCGAAGAGAAGGCACAAGGTGCTTTCCGGGTTTGAAAACTGATTCACTGTATGTATGAAAATGAAAAAGAACAAAGGAAGAAGCAAAGAACTATTTGAAAGATAAGTATCAATATTTTATTTCAATTTTTAATTATGCACATAATCTAGGATTCTGATTTATGATGGTTGGATTTCAAGCTAATTGGATGTGATATGTTTATATATGATGATTTGATCAAAGAGATAATTTGATTTGTTGTGACATGAAGTAAACAAGATTGTAAATGTCACCTTATTGATGAGCTACCAATGAGGTTTGTGTGGTTAGAACTAACTGCAAGAAAATTAGCAGCAACAATAAAAGGAATTGGAACAAGTGACAATATGTTAGTAAAACACTTCAGGAATAGGACCATTGTGGGACACTGGTATCAAATAGTGTCCATTGATTTCCATAAGCATAATATGACCGATATGATGGTTTTTAGGTAGGGTTATGCCTTAGTTTTTGGACCTTCCGATGCGAATAAACCTTGCCAAGGGATGGATCACCCAAGGGACTGGAAAGCAAATAAGGAGATGCCAAGGAACTTGGAAGGTGAGAGATTGCATGGAATGGGGTTACTGAGTTTCTTGAGGGATTGGGAAGTATAGAAGGGAAAGTTGGGGAATAAATTTGTTTTGGTCATTAGCATTGCCAGATGGATTAAAAAGCACATTGGGAGTGTGCATTGGAACAATGAGATGATAATTATTTAATGAGAGAACAAGTAGCACAAGGATTATATCATTGGACATTACATGCATACTTTGATCATAGCAGTGGATTCTAGACTTCTTGGGAAGGAGGTGAATCCTAGTACTACTTTTGAGGGTGGAGGTGTGATCCTCTAGATTCCCTTGTTGCTAATGTGGGCATCATATCCTTTTATTTGCTGGTTAAAGAAAATGTGCATATGTACGCATACGTATATTATTGTAAATACTATATCGAGTTGTGTTTATAAAGCTCTATAAACAATATGTTTATTTTCTGGTTGAAGCAAATGTGCATAAGTATATATGTGTTTGTCATTGTAAATATTTCATCAAGTTGGGTTTATAAAGCTCCATAAGCAATATGTTTGTCATGTTTTCAACAGGTTGTCATTGTATATACTACACCGAGTTGTGTTATAAAGCTCCAATAAGTAGTATATCTTACTGGTCATAAATATCATATAACATCGAAGATGGTGTTCCCCCAAGGCAAAGGGGTTTGTAACATCCCCTGGTTGATTTTCCATGTAAATAAAATAATACTAGGGTCATGGGACATGTATTCCAAGCTGAATGGTGGGTAAGCATTATTGTGGGCAACACTTGTGGTTTATTAATGGCTATGAAAATTGGCAAAGACATTGTAAAAGACAAAGAGCCAATAAATGAAATTTAGTTATGAAAATAGGAAAATAGGAGAAAATGAAGGTGAAGAGACACAAATATGCATGCAAGGGAAATTAGAGAGAAAATGAAGGAAAATGAGAGAAAAAAGGAAAAATGAAAAGAAGATACTAGACATCAATGATAAAAAGGAACCTAAAAAATGGTTGACAAATTTGGATAGCTTTTGATCATTTTTAGCTTTTGTCAATTTAATTTTTCGCTCTCTTACACTCTTGTACACTTAGAGTATTATTGGAGCATTCTAGCATTCACTTAAACTTGGACAGAAGCAAGCAAGCAAATAAGTGAATTCATGGGTAGCAAAGAAGAAGGTTGGATCAACAACCACAACAGGTGTACATTGCAGGTAACAGGTTGCATGTGTGATTCCATAGTTGAGATTTAGATGCATGGTACATGCATGTGTTTCCTCGATTACTTCATTGTCATTACATGGGATTTTCCTGACTGACAATGGTTTCATCCTTTCCTTGTCATTCCCTAAATAACCATGATGTAGCGGGTTCCTCATTTGGATTGTTTGATTGGTTCTCAGGTTCCCTATGGCCGTGGGTTGGGATAAAATCTCTAGAGCCCTAGAACAACTTGGGTTCCCTAGAGGCTATGGGTTGAGATGGTAGTTCTCTGGAGCCCCGTAACAACTTTGGTACCTGGATTTTGTAGTGCCAGATAGGAGTCCCTAGAGCCCTTGACATGTTGAGAAGAGACTGATCTGGTTTGGTATTATTGATTTCTGGTCTGTTTAGGTTAAATCATTGTGGTTGAGGATTGAGGTGGTTTGACCTCTAGAAGCCCTCGTTGGTTCTACTTTGGTTTAACCCATATGATCCCACATTCATGCTTAGAATAAGGCATGGGGGTGTTTGGATGAAAGAAATATTTGGTTTAGCCCAATATATGGTCGGGTAGTACATGGAATTCCTTGACTTGGTTGGCATTTGCATGTATTAATATGAGTTATTTTCTTATTGTGATCTATGAACACTTGTAATGGTTATTATGTTAATCTTATGGTTGATTTTCCTTGGTTTCTATTCTGGTTATATGCATGGTTCTATGATGTGCTCCATTATGGATCGTGTTCATGATTTGATAAGTTATCAAATGGTTAATGAATGCATGGGCTAACAAGTGTTGTTTCAGTTAGCTTGAGAGGGCATAGAGCTTTCTTGGTGATTCTCATATGAAGTTCAAAAGTTTATGATCAAATATGAATTCATGACTTGTAGCTTCTATGTTTACTATTTGTTTGATGAAATGTCCATAATGTTTTAGGCATCTCTTGTTCAATATCTTGCTTGAGTATTGATTGTTTATATTTGTTACCATCTTAGACATGTTTCTGGAAAGTTTTGGGAGCTTTTGGGCAGTGGCCTGAAGGCCATCCCTAGAAAAGTGGCATAGATCTCGCAATCGCTGGCATGAAACAGGGAGATATTGGTCATAACCACATGCATGAAGGTTTATGGGTGCGGTTGTAGTCTCCCAACCACATGCATAGTGTGCGACGGGTGCAGTTGGGGTTTCAAGCTTGTGAAAATGAGTTTCATCTCAAGGATTGATCACAAGGGGTGGTTACCAGGCTGCTGAGTGATCTAGTGCCCCTAAGGGATGGTAGTACATGTTCCGTTTCTAGGCCCCACTTCCATAACTAGAACTTGGAGGTTGGTTCATGTCATAATAACACTCAGCTCATGTTTACCCTGGAGAGCTTTTAAAAGTGGGTAAATGTGGGAGGAGGGAGTTACAAGGAAAGTATATATGTAACAGCCCCTGATTCATTTTTTATGAAAATAAAATAAAACCAAGGTCATGGGACACGTATTCCAAGATCAATTGCGGACAAACATTATAGTGGACATCATTTGTGGTTTATTTATGACTATTGAAATTGGCAAAGGCAAAGAGGCAATAATTGGCATTTAATTATGAAAATAAAGGAAAATAGGAGAAAAAGAAGGTGAAGAGACACAAATATGCATGCAAGGGAAATTAAAAGAAAAATTAAGGAAAATTAAAGGAAATTAGACATTAATGATAACAAGGCATCAACGAAACAATTGATAGATTTTGACAATTTTGGGTTCAACTCTTGTTCATTCTCTCATACACTCTTGCACACTTATAGCATTTGGAGTATTCTAGCATTCACTTGGACTTAGAGAAAGCAAGAAAAGGACAAGAAAATAATTTATGGGCAACGGAAAAAAAAGGTTTTGTCAGTAGCTACAACTGGGATACACTGCAGGTAACCAGTTGCATGTGATTTCCTGTTGGTTTTTGGATGCATGTCAAATGCATGTGGTCCCATTTTTATTTGTCGTAGTTAGCTTAGAGATTTTCTTGGATTGGTAGTGGTTTCATCCTAGCCTTTACATTTCCTGGATAACCATAATGTATGCAACACCTCCCACATTTACCCAATTTCACAAGTCTACTAGGGTAAACATGAGACAAGTGTCACTATGACATGACCCGACTTCCAAGCTCCAATTATGGAAGTGGGGCTGAGATATTGATAACTTACAAACATCTCTCAGGGGGTACATGACACTCAGGGGCCAAAGGACTACCCTAGGTGACCAATCCTCCTAGAGGCTACTATAATTAGATTCGACCTCCTAGGTAACCTTAAGGAAGTGGAATCTATGGAACATCACAGGCAATCATCCAACACCATCAACATAACCTTTACGAGACAAGTCAGCCACTCAGTCAGCCCGTTCCTGGGTCCCATTGCTATTCTGAACCTCTTAGGCCATTGTCACTCTCATGCTATGGGCAAGAGAGCAACCATATACCTAAATTTTCCCTCATAGGCTTGCCTGCCAATGACTGTGGACCAAACTTGCCAGCTCTGGGCCAGTGATCCCTGGAATTTAGCTACTTTTTCAAGCCCAGAGCCCAGGCCACTACCCAGAATGTAATGAAAGCTCAGAATCAAGTAAACAAAATGGAAACAATGATGCAAATGTAAATAGTTGATAAAGACCTTAACCAGACCCCTACTAGCCACGACATGCATTTCATCAAACATATCTTAGACATGTAACCTACAATTGTAAACAACATAAATAAGTCTAGGGATCTCATACTTATCTGAGAATAGCCATGAACCATTGTTTCCTCATGTATTTTGCTGCCTTATCACTTATTAGGTCATCGATACAATGTTCGTTCAAATACAAGTGAAAACATGTTAAGAGCCAAACATAGCTGCTACCATAAAATGTACATATAATGAGCATACTAGGAGAAAAAATACAATAAACATATCAACCATCAAAATCAATATATACACCAGTACATTTACACATGAAAATCAATGGAATGAATTTCTCATTAATCAATGCAATGAACCAACCGATGATGGGACTACCTCGTTCCACCCGACCATAGATTGGCCAAGCCAAGTCTTTCTTCAACCAATCACCCTTGTGCCATATTCCAAGCATCAATGTGTGACTCATAGAACACATAAAAAACACCAATCAATGTGTATGCCATCGGAGTTCTCCACCTACACTATAAGGAATTTGAGTGCTTCCTAGTCTCTCAAGATTTATCGTGCATCCACAGTCCAATCTAGGGATCAATAGGCCCTATACCAAGATATACTCTCCAGGATTTACAGTGCATTCCATCCCAAAATCACTAGGCCCAATGGAGAGAAATCCACCTCTTGGCTTTACTGTATATCCCACCATTCACCGAAAAGGATTCCTAGGCCCACCGAGGCACACAATCTGGCTTTACCACAACCCACAATCTGATTTAAGTACTACTAGGCCAATGACTTCGTGCATCCTCAGTCTAGTTCAGGGACCACTACCACCATGTGTTTTTCAATTCAGAGATCCACCCCACTCAACTTCAAATCCAATTAGATCATCCCACACAAACCGTATAAGAGAACCCATCTCATCAAAGCTATTAGTAAATGGCAAGGCTAGGCTGAAAATACTATCACACCTAGCAAAACCCATGCCATAGTAGAAAAGAAACACATGCAATCCCATGCATGCTAAATCTAGTAAGGAAAATACACATGCAAGTCGATACCTACAATGAAGCCTGATGTACCTGCTTGATCCTACCTTTCCCTGCTTGATCTTTACTTTCTCTTTCCTTCTCTTCCTTTATTGCTCCAATCCCAAAGTGATCCAAGAAAAATATATGTGTCCAAGAGTATGAGAGAGAGAGAGAATAATGAAATAGCTCCAAATCTAAACTGAAAAAAGGTTACCAACTTATCCTCATAAGCCTTTTTATGAATGAGGCCTTTATTTTCTTCATTTTCCATTATTTTCCTTGATTTTTCTCCTCACATGCAACTTGTGACCTTTCACCTCCTTTTTCTCATAATTTCCATTATTTTAGTAAATAATTGTGCCAAAATACCATTTTTCCTTTCCAAAGCCTTAGCCATTTCCTTAGCCATAAACAACCAAATGAACACCCACTAGGATGTCTTGCAGAACATTCAGCTTGGAATAAGTGTCCCATTCATCTGTGGTTATTGTTTTTAGCTTTTATTACATCAAATTTTCACTAGGGCTATTACAAAACCCTTTGCATTATGGGAAACCATCCTCGGTGTTCAACCATACATATACCTCAGCAACTTGCTGAGAGAGGACATACTACTTATGGAGCTTTATGACACAACTCGATGCAGTATTTACAATGAAAGACCTGAGCAAGAGAAAACAACATCATGACAACATGATAGCATACCGCATAGTGAAGCTTTATATCGCAACTCATTACGATATTTACAATGATCATCTTGTTGAGTACTAACTCATATAACATCATAACATCATGATAACATAACCACATGATAGCATAACAACATGACACCCATACTGCATAGTAGATATTTATAACATAGCTTGCTATGATATTTACATCCAGTCACGGGTGTACATATAGCTACATCATCAAAATATAGATACCAAAACATATGTCAAATCATATACCAAAGCATATATCGAACATGTATCAAACATATACTAACATCATATCTAAGCATATATCAGAACATCATATAACATA
Organism: Pinus taeda; assembly: GCA_000404065.3. Taxonomy (NCBI): domain Eukaryota; kingdom Viridiplantae; phylum Streptophyta; class Pinopsida; order Pinales; family Pinaceae; genus Pinus; species Pinus taeda. Next base: position 41,544 of record APFE030282930.1, on the reverse strand, counting down.
TATCAACCATCATAAAACATATATCGATCACCATAAAGCATAGACTAAACCAACATAAGGCAAATACAAAACCACCATGAAGCATATACCAAGCCATCATAAGCAAATACTAAACCACCATAAAAAAACTACCAAACCACCATAAGCAATCACCAAACCACCATATCAAAGCTACTTTGCCTCAACCAGCAAACAAGGAAGGATACATGGCCCACATTTGATCTGCCATCTCTTAGGTAGCTTCATTGGGCCCAAAGTGCTTCCATTGCACTTTAAATTGCTCGATTTCTCAGTTCTGGAGCATGAACACCTTTTTTTGTAATATACACTGAAGTTCTGGCTGGAATTCTTCATCTGGTTCCACCTGCAATACTAACCAATTAATCACATGATCAACATCCTTAACATACTTCTTAAGCAAAGATACATGGAAAACATTGTGTACTTTCACTGTCGGAGGTAGTGCAAGTCCATAGGCTACTTTTCCAATCCCCTTAATGATATGAAGGGTCCACAAAACCGTGGTGCCATCTTGGCACATGTGTCAATGCGCAAGGAGATCTTCTTTGGTTTGACGTGTAAGTACACTTGTTCCCCAACTTGGAACTCCTTGAATGACCTATTCTTGTATGCAGAACTCTTCTTCCTATCTTGTGCTTCCTTTAGATTCTTCTTGATCCCCTGCATCTCTTGTTTCATGTTTGCCAACATGTCTGGTCCAATCAATACTCTGCTAACAGGATCACTCCAACTAATGGGAATGTTAAAACTCTACACATACAATGCCTCAAAAGGAATCATCCTCAATGACTCTTCATAACCATTGTTGTATGAAAACTTGACCAAAGGGAGACACTCTTCCCACTTCCACTATTGATGCATCACATACATCCTCAAAATTTCTTCCAATATCCTTTGACCCTCTCTGTCTGTCCATCTGTCTGCGGATGATAAGTTGTGCTAAGGCCAAATATGTGCCCAAACTTTAAAATAAATCCTTCCAAAACATGGAAGTGAACTTCACATCCCTATCTGACACAATATTCTTAGGAACACCATGCAGTCTAACCACATCCCTGATGAACATTTGTGCCACATCACTAGCTGAGAATGTAGACTTCATCGGAATGAAGTGTACAACCTTTTTCAACCTATCCATAATGACCATGATGGAATCATGCTACTTCATTGTCTTTGGAAACCCTGTAACGAAATCCATGGAAATGACCTCCCATTTCCATTCTGGAATCATAATCAGCTGTAACAGTCCACTTGGATGTTTACGCTCTTCTTTCACTCGCTGATAGTTAAAACATATGGACACAAACTCTGCTACATCCCTCTTCAAGTTCGACCAATAATAATATCTCTTCACTGTTGTCAGTGCCTTCTGATAACCTGGATGACTTGAATATGGTTTCGCATGAAACCCCCTCAAAGTCACCTTCTTGAGTTCACTTCTATCTGGTACATATATCCTGTCTCGGAACCTGACCAATCCACCTGTTGTAAGACAATAGTCCATGCCCTATGCACTTCCACCTGTACCTATACTTGTACTTGTACTACCACTCGTATTTGTACCACTAAATCTACATGTACCTGTACTTGTGTTTGTACCATGACCTACACCCTATTGCAACCTGTGCATAATTTCCATATACTTGACATCCTGTTGTCTTTCTTGCAAGATCCTATCTTGTTAGTTCTTCCCATAGTACCTGTATCCATCTACTAAGAGCATCTACCACCCTATATTCTCTTTAGCCTTGATGTACTTGATCTCAAAGTGAAACTTGTTTATTGTAGCCAACCATCTAGCCTGCCTAGCATTCAAATTCAGCTGGTCAAACAAATACCTCAACCCAATGTGATCACTCATAAGCACAAACCGCCTGCCAAGAAGATAGTGCCTCCACATATTCAATGCATGTATTATCGCTGCTAACTCAAGATCATGTGTCGAGTAGTTTTACTCATGCTCATTGAGTTTCCGGGACTCATAACATACCACTTGTCCATCCAGCATAAGAACTCCACCTAACCCTCTCTTGCAAGCATTTGTGCATACCACAAACTCTTTGTTCAGATCTGCAATCTGTATTACTAGTGCATGCGTCAACAACTCCTTAAGATGCTAAAATCTAGCTTCACACTCCTTTGTCAATTCAAACTTCTTACCTTTCCTTTGCAATGATGTAATGGGATAAGAAATATGTGAGAATTTCCTCATGAACCTCCTATAATAGGCTTCCAAACCCATCGAATATCTCACCTCATCCATATTCTTAGGAGCTACCCACTCCATGATGGCCCTTATCTTCTCTGGATCTACTATAATTCCCTCCTTGGAGACAACATGTTACAAATAGTGCACCTCAGTCTAAAATAAACTACACTTTTTGAGCTTAACATATAACTGATGCTCCCTCAATAATCTCAATACTGCTGCTAAATGCTCGACATGCTCTTCCTCATTTTTAGAATATACCAGTATATCATCAATGAACACAATCAAAAACTCATCCAAATATGGACGCAACATACTATTCATCAAACACATCAATGTAAATGGAGCATTATTTAAGCCAAATGGAACAACAACAAACTCATAATGCCCATACCTGTTCTTGAACCCAATCATGTAAATGTCCTCCTCTTTGATGCATACCTAATGGTATCTAGATCTCAAGTCAATTTTCAAGAACATTGCTTCTCCCTTCATCTAATCGAAAAAGTCATCAATCCTCAACAAAGGATATCTGTTCTTGATAGTCACTTTGTTCAAATTCCTGTAATCAATACATAATATTCACTTGGCCTAATGTATCCTTTGTCCAACATTTCCTTCAACTGCAATTTTAACTCAACCAACTCAGACGTGCTCATCCTGTAAGGTGCTTTTGATGCTGGAGCTGCCCCTGGCACTAACTCAATATAAAAGTCTACCTCCCTGTGAGGTGGAAACTCTGTAATGTCCTCAAGAAATACATCCTGAAATTGTTGCAAAATTGGGTACTTGTTCAACGCATATGCATACTCAACCTCCTTACCCTTATCACTAGAAATGTGTACTACAAATAGCTTGCACTCTTTCCTGCAGCTATGCTTTGCTTGCATGGTTGTCACCATCCTAACTGATGTGGCTTTCTTCTTACATTGCAAGACTCTTGGTTCTCCATTGTCATGAATACACTCAATAGCTTTGTCGCAACAACCTACATTGGTTATATGTATATACAACAAATCTATGCCCAATGACATAATGTATGAACCCAATGGTAATACATTTAAATGTGCTACTGTAGGCATACCATTTAAATCAAATGCGTAAGATCTTACCTAGTGATGAGCTCACTTCTTTGTACCTGTAGCCAACTGCAATAACCAAGACTCTACGTGCAACTCCTTATTCAAACCACACTTATCCACCAAGTCAGGACTAACATAGCTATAAGTTGATCCAAGGTCAATCAAAATAGAAATAACTTGATCACCAAGCTTACCACCCATCTCAATAATAGATGCCTGGTGTTCTACATTCTCGTTGTCCACATAGATACGTGGAATACTCTGACCAACATCCCCAACAGTCTGCACCTCCTATGCATTGTATATCTTAAGCCTTCCACCCTGATATTGCGAAAAATCTCTCCTAAGGTGTTCTTCACCATATTTCTAACACTCCAACCGACCAATGCCCTCACCTCTATGTTGCTATTTCTATTGTTTTGGCCCATGTCCCTGTATAGCTGCATTAAATATCTTTTCCAGTGCCACATTTTCTTTCTCATTTTCATGTTGAGGCCTTGTCCTCTTAGGTTACCATTTACCTCTACCTTTGTCTTTTCCTTTCCATCCATGCTAAGATTCATTCTTACGCTTTGATTTCTCAGGGTAATGTTTCAGTTTCCCAATAATTTCCTCAAGTGACTAAGGCTCATCATACTTAATACGATCTCTAAATGCTAATGTAAAACAACTAACAAATCTCTTAAATTTAGCCTTCTCATCAGTAAGATATAGTACATACCTCAATAGTTCCAGAAACTTGGTTGTGTACTCTTCATATGTCATTGATCCCATCTTTAACTCATAGAATTCTTCTCCCTTACTGTCGTAGTACCTTTCAGACAAGCACTTCTTCTTAAAAAACCTCTTGAATTCCTGCCAACTAGAGTCATCTGTCTTGATGTCTCTAACCCGCTTAACATCTTCCCACCAGATGTATACTTTACCTTTCAAGTTGGAGATAGATATTCTAACCTTCATGTTATCTGTGTACTCATGAAACTCAAAGAATTTTTTCATCACAAGTATCCAAGCCTCTGCATATTCTGGATTCTTTACATCTCCATTAAAAGTAGGTGGTTTTGATTTCTTGAATTCATTCTTAAGTATCCCCTATCATTCCTCATGTAAGGATGATAACGACAACAATCATGATGTCTATCAAAACCAAAACTAGAATAATACCTATACTCATCACCCCTCCTTTCGGGAGTGTCCAACAACCTTCCATCTCTCACTGTATCGGATTTATCTGACATGTGTCTACTAGGATATCCACTGCAATATGCTCCATTAGTCCCATCCTCATGTGCATGGATGATCCGAAGTGGCCCATGTCATTGCAATTTTGACAAACTCTGAAGAAGTATAGCATTGACCTTTGCTTGCTTCTCTTATGCATGTATGATCCGATCATTATCACCTTACAACTCCTTATCTCTTCCTTCAATCTTCTCAATGTATCAGCCAAATTAGAAGTATGCCCCACACCATGCTCCTCATCTGATGCATAGGGAGATTCTACATAGTCTACCACCTTGCTAGCCATTTGATCTTTCTCTTCCTGCAATGCATAATATGTGAGATAATCCAAATCAAAATAAACCAACGTACCTCAGTATAACTTGGGGAGGATACCTTGTCTGTAGGATCACCAAATCATCGTGATACATGTATGACATAATCATAACAACATATCGACACACACAAGTAAATGTATCAACATATAAACATCACTCTAACTAGGGTCCAGTCATCAATGCAAGGCCATATCAAAAATGCATGCTACGAACTCATGCATGACAACACCCATTACTCCATTATACACATTGCTACATGCAACCGACAAGATGCATAAGAAATGCCTATCTAACTACACATATGCATAAACATAGGTAGTTGAGCATAATCGATCAATCCTTGTAATCAATTTACAAGGCTGATACATGTAATCAAAGTATTCAAAATGTAACCCAACATACAAGGATGTAAGTAGTCGACATAAAATCAACTTGTAAGGGACGACTAACCATATATAGTCAGTCAGATACTCATGTCAAATACTCTTGACAAAATTAACATCATATTCTCCATGATAACCATAATACAACCCTAATTCAACATCAAGCAATTGCAACAAGTATATAAGTGTAAGAGACACTCATGCAACTGACATGCATACACGACTAACACATTCAACCCATCCAGTCTGAAAGTTGAACCATACTCTAATACCACTTTGTAACACCCTCCTCCCACATTCACCCAAGTAACCATGCCAATCGGGGTAAATATGAGACAAGAGGCTACTATGATCAAATTAGACCTCATAGGTAACCTTAAGGAAGTGGAATCGACAGAACATCACACACAGTCATCCAACACCATCAAAAAAACCTTCAGGAGACAAGTCAGCCATTCAAACAACTTGTCCCTAGGGCCCACTGTTGTTATGGACCTCTTAGGCCATATTCACTCTCATGCTATGGGAAAGAGGGCGACGAGAGACCTAAATTCATCTCATAGGCCTGCCTGCCAATGACTGTGGACCAAACTTGCCAGTTTTGGGACAGCGACTCGAGAATTAAGCCATTTTTCCAGACCTAGAACCCAAGCCATTGCCCAAAATAGAATGGAAGTTCAGAATCAAGTAAAGTACAAGGAAACAATGATGCAAAATTAAATAGTTGATCGAGACCTTAGCCAGACCCCTACTAGCCACGACATGCCTTTCGTCAAACATATCATAGACATGTAACCTACAAGTGTAAACAACAGAATTAAGTGTAGGGATCTCATACTTATGTGAGAATCACCATGAACCATTGTTTTCTCATGTATTTTGTTGTCGTATCACTTATTAGGTCATATATACAATGTCCATTCAAATACAAGTAAAAAAATGTTGAGAACCAAACATAGTTGCTGCCATAAAATGTACATATAACCAACATAATAGAACAAAAATACAATAAACATATCAGCCACCAAAATCCATATATACACTAGTACATTTACACATGAAAATCAATGGAATGAATTTCTCATTAATAAATGCAATGAACCAACCGGCGATGGGACTACCTCATTCCTCCTGACCATAGATTGGCTGAGCCAAGTCTCTCTTCAGCCAATCACTACCATGCCAAATTCCAAGCATGAATGTGGGACTCATAGAACACATCAAAAACACCAATCAATGTGGATGCCATTGGAGTTCTCTGCCTACATTGTGAGGAATTTGAGTGCCTCCTAGTCTCGTAGGCTTTACCATGCATCTGCAGTCTCGATCTAGGGATCATTAGGCTCTACACCAAGACATACTGTCCAGGCGTTACCGTGCATCCCATCTCAGAATCACTAGGCCCAACAGAGAGAAAACCCACCTCTTGGCTTTACCGTATATCCCACCATTCACGGACAAGGATTCCTAGGCCCACTGAGGCACACAATATGGCTTTACCGAAACCCATAATCTGGTTCAGGGGTTACTAGGCCAGTGGCTTCGTGCATCCCCAGTCCAATTCAGGGACCGCTACCACCATGTGTTTTTCAATTCAGAGATCCACCCCACTCAGCTTCGAATCCAATCCGATCATCCCACGCAAACAGTATGAGAGAACCCAACTCATAAAAGCTACTAGGAAATGACAAGTCTAGGTTGAAAATATTGTAACACCTGGAAAAGCCCATGCCATGGTAGAAAATAAACACATGCAATCCCATGCATGTCAAATCTAGCAAGGAAAACACACATGCAAGTCGATACCTACAATGAAGCCTACTGTAGCTTCTTGATCCTACCTTTCCCTGCTTGATCTTTACTTCCTCTTGCCTTCTTTTCCTTTCTTGCTCCAATGCCAAAGTGCTCAAAGAAAACTCTAAGTGTCCAAGAGTATGTGAGAGAGAGAGAACAATGAAAGATCTCCAAAGCTAAGTTGACAAAAGGTTACCAATTGATCCTCAGAAGCCTTTTTATGAACAAGGCCTCTATTTTCTTCATTTTCCTTTATTTTCCTCCTCACGTGCAACCTATGACCTTTCGCCTACTTTTTCTCCTAGTTTCCATTATTCTAATAAGCAATTGTGCCAAAATTCCATTTTGCCTTTCCAAAGCCTTATCCATTGCATTTGCCAATTTCCTTACCCATAAATAACCCAATGAACACCCCCTAGGATGTCTTGCCTAACATTCAGCTCGGAATAAGTGTCACATTCATTTGTCGTTATTGTTTTTAACTTTTATTACATGAAATTTTCACCAGGGTTGTTACACCAAATGCACCCATAGGCCTACTTCCATGCGGTTATGGCCTAAATTATTCAGTTCTGAGCATGCAGTTTTGGAATATGTGCCACCTTTCCAAACCAACTTCCATACCACTACCTAGAATTGCTTGTAACTTTCCAGAATCATAATTTACATGATGACAATAAGCATTCAAACTTGAAGCAAGAACTTGACCTTGATGTAACAACCCTGGTGAAAAATCCACGTAAAAATATATAAATACCATGGATGATGGGACACCTATTCCAAGATGAATGGTGGGGAGGACATCCTAGTGGTGTTCATTCGGTTGTTTATGGTTAAGGAAATTGGCAAAGGCAATGGCTAAGCGTCTAAAAAGGCATGAGCCATTAATTGGCATTTTATTTATGAAAATAACGAAAATTAGGAGAAAAGGAAGGTGAAAGGTCACAGGTTGCATGTGAGGAGGAAAATGAAGGAAAATAATGGAAAATGAAGAAAATAGAGGCCTCATTAATAAAAAATCTTCTGAGGATCAGTTGGCAAGCTTAGTCAGTGAAGACTTGGTCAGTTTAGTTTTGGAGCTCTCTCATTATTCTCTCTCTCTCTCTCTCTCTCATACTCTTGGTTACTTAGAGTTTTCTTGGAGCACTCTTGGAGGGTGTGGCATACTTGGATTCTTGGAGCAAGAAGGAAAAGGAAGAGCAAGAAAGTGCAAGAGGGCATCGACATCAGCAACTATATCATAGTTTCTTGAAGGTACGAGTTGCATGTATGTTTTCTTCACTATTTTGGCATGCATGGAACATGGATGTGGTTTCTTGGTTATGACCTATCATTGGCATGGAGGATGGCTGGGATTGACAGTGGATTTCCTAGCCTTGCCATTTCCTGGATAGCCATGGTGATTGTGGGTTTACTTTCATTGCTTTGTTTTGGTTGTTTCTCATGTTTCCATAGCTTGGGTTGAGTTACTAGTCCTAGAAGCCTTGGTTGAACAAACACTCCGGAAGCCTTGTAATAGCTTGGGTTGAGTTACTAGTCCTGGAAGCCCTGGTTGGACAAATGATCTGGAAGCCCTTGGTGGGTTGAGTTACTATTCCTGGAAGCCTTGGTTGGACAAATGCTCTAGAAGCCCTGTATAAGCTGTGGGTTGAGTTACTAGTTTTGGAAGCCTTTGTTGGAAAAACACTCTGGAAGCCATGGAAGAATTGGATGGAGACCAATTTGATGATGGTTTTGGTGATGTTCGACCATGAGGTGGAATCACTATTTGATGGGTTGAGGTGGATGTCCTCTGGAAGCCCTAGATGAGTTTTGATTGATGTGTTCTATGAGATCCCACATTCATTCTTGGAATATGGCATGGGGTGAATGGCTGAAGAGAGATTTGACTCAGCGATTCTACGACCAGGTGGAATGTGGTAGTCCCATCTCTGGTTGCTTCATTGCATCCATTAATGAGAAATCAAATCCCTTGATTTTCATGTGTAAAGGTATTGATGTATTTATGGATTTGATGGCTAATATGTTTATTGTATTTCTGTTCCTATTACGCTAGTTATATGCACATTTCATGACAACAACTATGTATTGATCTCAGCATTTTTTTACTTTTATATGAATGGATAATGTGTTTATGAGTTAATGGAGGATAATGTAGCAAATGGCACGAGGGAAAAATTGTTCATAAGGATTCTTAGATAAGTATGAGATCCCTACACCTGTAGGTTACATTTTGATGATATGTTTAACGAAATGTTTGTCATGGCTAGTAGGGGTTTGGTGATGATCTTGTTCATGTTATTGCTTTTGCATCATTTTTTCCTTGCATCCTTACTAATTCTAAGTGATCATTCCATTCTGGGAAGTGTCCCAGGCTCTGGGTCGAAAAAGGTGGCTCAAATCCCAGAATTCTAGCATTAGTGTTGAGACTAACTCACCTGGCCAGTATCTGGGAAGCATTATAAAGCACCTGGGTAGTGTCTAAGGAGTGTTAGTCCTGAAACTAACTCACTTGGGAAGTGTTTAGGGAGTGTTACCCTGCCCTTAAGTCTCTCAAACAATAGTGGACCCTGGGGATATGCAGTCTGAGTGAATGAATTGTCTCCTGAAGGTTATTTGGATGAAGTTGGATGACTGTATGTGATGTTCCATCGATTCCATTTCCTTAAAGTCACCAGGAGGTTGAATCTTATCATAGTGGCCTCTCATCGCATGTTTACCCTAGCTGTCTGGTTGCTTGGGTAGATGTGGGAGGAGGGTGTTACGAAGTGGTATATGAGCATGGTTTAACTCTCGATCTGGATGGGTTGAAGGTGTCGGTCATGCATGCATGTCAGTTGCATGTGTGTCTCTTACGCTTGCATTTCATGTGCTTGTTGCATTGGCTTGATGATTGATTATGGTTGTAGTATGGTTGTCATGGAGAACTTGATGTTGATTTCGTGAAATGCATTGGTCATGAGTATATGACTAGTTGTGTATGGATTATATGTCTCTTACATGACCGTATGCATTGCTTATTGTCGTTATATGTTATTAACTTGATTATTAGGGTTATTTCATTGATATATTGATGTGGTAATTTGGATTAGTCATATGCGTGATGGTTATGCTCATTTCATTGAAGATCTTGATGTTATATGTATTGTGTTAACCTGGTTTGACCTATGCAGATGGTTATGGTTGTGATATTAAGGTATGAGTTGACATATTGGTGATATGATGTTGTATTAATCTAGATTGATCATACATATGTGATGGTTATGCATGGACAATAAATGTTTATGAGCTTATGATTTGAACATGTTAGTTAGTTAGTGTTATGGATATCGTGATCTTAATTATGTTTGAGTTGACATGTTGTAAAGTTATACCTTGCTAACTAGATTGATTGTGCAGGAATGATAGCCTCCCCTGAGGTACACTAAGGTATGAGGTTGCTTATGTAGTATACTTGGTGCTTCATTCTTGATTATGATGTCTATTTGGTGTTTGAGTGTTTGGTGCCTAATTTATTTATTTAACATGGCATGTTTGCAAGTGGTTGAATGATTAATGAATTGCTTAATATGAGTATGTGTTCAAATGCTTTTGTTTTAAGATGATTGTACTAACATGTATGTGTTGAGATAGTTGATATGTACTTGAATGTAGTTGATAGTTGTAGTATTATGACTAATGGCTATGAGTTGACTATGTATTATGACATGATTGTTAGTAAAAGTTGATTTGAAATTGATAAATATGATTGTCTTGATATTTGGAACATGTGGTTGACATGTGTGAGCAAATGCAAGAAACATGTCGGTATTAGCCGAACAAGTTAATAGATAATGTGTCTATATAAATAACAGTTGGGTGGTGTGACAACATATAGTAAGCCTTGATTCCAACAAGGTAAAAGGGTAAAAGAAAGGAATTGGGCAAGAATTCCTTTGCCTATGTTTGGAAACCCTAATTTTGAATGAATGAGTGCTTTGCACACAGGAAGTCTTCTTAACCTTGATTTTGTCTGACATTATGTGGATATGTGCTATATTCATGAACATGCACTTGATAGGTATATTAGCTAGTATTTAGCTACATGTGGATCTGTCAAAGGATTGGAGTCCCTTGAGAGATGGCATGGATGTGTTTAGCTGCAAGAAATATGCTTGGTGCAACAAGATAAGGTAACTAGTGTATTTTTATTTTATATATGCACTTAAAATTATGTGTTTATGGCAATATGACGCAAGGGATTGCATGACAAAGGAAATTTCCATGAAATCTTGAAGAAGACTCAGGTTGAGTTTTCCTTGGGAACCGTGGGGATTGAATCAGGGTGTGTGTTGTTAGTCTTGTGCTATTGGTATTTTGCAGTTGTTGAGCTTGATTTGCAATATTGATTGTGTCTGTTGCATAGCTACGCCACTTTGTTGGCGGAGTCATGTTGTTATTGGTTTCTATGGTCTTCTTCTTGTTTATTTCTTGTCTTTCCTTTTGTGTTTTGAGTCTTGGGAATTGGTTGGGAAAGAGGAAGAGTTAATGTAGCTTGAGGAGAGCTATGTGGTACTCGATAGGTGATGTACGACTCAGATGAAGCTCTGTCCATGAGTAAGCGCAGCGGAAGGTAAGACTATGATTGTCGATTGGATTGGCTGAGTCCATTGTATAAATGGATGGTAGCAGTATAGTCATGAGAATGGTAATAAGAAAATGTAAAGTAAATGGATTTGAGGCGTCATATGCCTTGGCTATGTTAGGAACTTTTGCTCTCAATGTTGCACATGTGTTGCATGAATAAAGGAATTTTTCTTAACCTAGACCTTATGTTATCTGGCAATTTTGTTATGATCATGATTATGTTGATGTTTATATATGTATACATGTATGTATGTATATATGTCATTGTTTGACAGGATGATGATTGTTTTAAGCTAATGAGTATATATGTATGTATCTATGTATCTATGTCATGGTTTGACAGGGTTGTTAGGATCATTCTTGTGGCAGAATGATTTCTTATACAGGTGAATGACAGGAAGAGATTCCTGGTTCATGAGAAATCAATTGGGAAGAGTAGTCACAACAAATATACGAGGTCAATATCATGTGGATATGATTTGGTATTGTATACTTGTATTATGCCTATGTTATGTTATGATAGGTAATGTTGAAGGATACATCAGCAAAGTGAAAGTAGTGTGGTTTGCGACATGCTAGGGAAAGCATGGATAAGACACGGGAAGCATGGTTTCTTGGTAAGGGCAACATGGTTTTGGATGTGTGTTATTACTGTGGTGCATATATTATATACATTATGCATGTTTCATATATGATTTGTGCACATGCGGTGTTGTGTATATATAGTGTGTGTACATGTTGTTTATGCAGTGTTATGTAAACATGGTACAAATAGTGTTGTATGAATGTTGCATATTCAATACTAGGTATAGATGGTGCTATGTACATGTTGGATATGCAGTATTGTGTACATATTGTACTGTGTGCATGATGGATATGTGGTGTTGTGTGCATATGGTGCTACGCACATGTTGAATATGCAGTGTTGTGTACAGATGATGCTATGTACATGTTGGATATGCAATGCTATGTACAAGTGGTGTTGCATGCATGTGGTACATTTGTACTATGTACATATGGTGTGGTGTGCATGTTTGTACAAGTGGTGTTTTGTGTGTGTGTAGTGTTGTGTACATATTTTACAAGTGGCATTGTGTGCATGTGGTGCCATGTACATGTCATGCATGTGGCACCGTGTAAATGAGGTGTCACATACATGTCATGCGTGTGGTTCTGTGTACATGTGGTATTGTGTACACATTGTATAGTGGTGTAGTGTACATGTGGAATTGTGTAGACGTTGTGAAAATGGTGCCATGTACATGTGATGTTGTGCACACATTGTGCAGGTGGCGCGGTGTACCGGTGGTACTATGTACATGTTGTACATATGGTACTAGTGTATGTGTGGTATTGTGTACATGTCATCCATGATGTGTTATGGGAATGTGGTATTATGTATGTGAATTGTGTAGTCATGGTATCGTGACATATGCATTCATTGTGTTTCACCCTAGACATGTATTTGTGTTATGTTGTACATCAGGTGTAGGTGCATGTATTGTGTTATACACAAGATGTAGGTGTATGTATTGTGTTGTGTCATACACTAGGTGTAGGTGTATGTGTTGTATATCAGGTGTAGATGCATGGAGTCGTATGTGTGTGATGCACACTATTCGTATGTGCACATGGTCGAGGTGAAGGCCCTGGGTGTTTGTCGGGTGTGGAAAACATTCCAATGTGTGTATAGAAAGAACAAAGGCAGAAGTAAGGATAGGTATAAATATTGTGTTTCGGTTTTAGTATGCATGTGATTTATGATTTTGGTCAATGATGATTACATGTGATCTATGATTTTTGTTTATGATGGTTACATTTCATTTATGATTTTGATGGTTAGGTTTTGAGCTAACCTGATGTGATATTTTTATACATGTTTATTTGGTCAAATATGTTAGTTTGACTTGTTGTGACGGGAAGCGAACATGATTGCAAATGTACCTTGTTGACGAGCTACCAATGAGGTATGATGTGAGTTTATTTTAATTTATTTTAAAACTGATGGAAGCTATGTGCGTGGTACAGGAATCATGAACATGCCCGGTTGGGTAGTTGAAATCAACTACAAGAATTAGCAACTTGATATGGTGGTTTGGTGGTTGCTTATGGTGGCTTGGTAGTTGATTTATGATGGTTTACTATTTTCTTTATGTTGGTTTAGTATATGATTTATGATGATTTGATATATGATTTATGTTGGTTGATACATGCTATATGAAGTTTTGTTATATGCCTTATGATGTTTTGGTATATGCTACATGATGTTAGTATATGTTTGGTATATGATTTGGCATATGTTTTGCTATATATATTTTGATGATGTTGTTATGTGTACACCCGTGTATGGATGTAAATAATGTAACGAGTTGTGTTATAAAGCTCCACTATGCGGTATGGGTGTTATGTTATTATGCTATCATGTGGTTATATTATCATGATGTTATGATGTCGTATGAGTTTCTTAAGTAGGATGATCATTATAAATACCATAATTAGTTGTGTTATAAAGCCCCACTATGCAGTATGTTGTCATGTTGTCATGATGTTTTGTTTTAGAAGCTGGCCATTGTAAGTATTGCAATGAGCTGTGTTATAAAGCTCCACAAGAAGTATTTTTGTTTTTAGCAGTCATGTTTGCTATAGGTGTCATTGAACACCAAGGACGGTATTCCCTCAAATCCATGTAAAAATATATAAATACCATAGATGATGGGACATGTATTCCAAGATGAATGGTGGGTAGGACATCCTAGTGGGTGTTCATTTGGTTGTTTATGACTAAGGAATTTGGCAAAGGCAATGGCTAAGGCTTTGAAAAGGCATGAGGCATTAATTGGCATTTTATTTATGAAATAATGGAAATTAGGAGAAAAGGAAGGTGAAAGGTCATAGGTTGCATGTGAGGAGGAAAATGAAGAAAATAGAGACCTAATTAATAAAAAGGCTTCTAAGGATCAGTTGGTAAGCTTATTCATTGAAGACTTGGTCAGTTCAGTTTTGGAGCTCTCTCATTATTGTCTCTCTCTCTCTTTCATACACTTGGTTACTTAGAGTTTTCTTGGAGCACTCTTGGAGGGTGTGGCATACTTGGATCCTCGAAGAAAGAAGGCAAAGGAAGAGCAAGAAAGCATAAGAGGGAATCAAAATCAACAACTACATCAGATTTTCTTGCAGGTACCGAGTTGCATGTATGATTTCTTCACTAGTTTTAGCATGCATGGAACATGCATGTGGGTTCTCGGTTATGATTTTTCATTGGCATGGAGGATGGCCAGAATTGACAGTGGATTGCCTATCCTTGCCATTTCCTGGATAGCCATGGTGATTATGGGTTTACTTTCATTCCTTTGTTTTGGTTGTTTCTCATGTTTCCATTGCTTGGGTTGAGTTACTAGTCTCGGAAGACCTGGTTGAACAAACGCTCTGGAAGCCCTGTAACAGCTTGGGTTGAGTTACTAGTCATGGAAGCCCTGGTTGGAAAAATGCTTTGGAAGCCCTTGGTGGGTTGAGTTACTAGTCATGGAAGCCTTGGTTGGATAAACGATCTGGAAGCCCTGTATAAGCTATGGGTTGAGTTACTAGTTCTGGAAGCCTTGGTTGGAAAAATGCTCTAGAAACCCTGAAAAGCTTGGGTGGAGACCAATTTGATGATGGTTTTGGTTATGTCTGACCATGAGGTGGAATCATTGTTTGATGGGTTGAGGTGGATGGACTATGGAAGCCTTGGATGAGTTTTGATTGATGTGTTCTATGAGATCCCATATTCATGCTTGGAATATGTTACAAGGGTGAATGAATGAAGAGAGATTTGGCTCAGCCATTCTATGGTCAGGTGGAACATGGTAGTCCCATCTCTTGTTGGTTCATTACATTCATTAATGATAAATAGACTCCCTTGGCTTTAATGTGTAAATGTACTGATGTATTTATGGATTTGATGGTTAATATGTTTATTGTATTTCTGTTCCTATTATGCTGGTTATATGCACATTTCATGACAGCAACTATGTATGGCTCTCAACATGTTTTTACTTGTATATGAATGGATAATGTGTTTATGATTTAACGGAAGATAATGTAGCAAATGGCACGAGGGAACAATGGTTCATAACGATTCTGAGATAAGTATGAGATCCCTACACCTGTAGGTTACATGTTGATGATATGTTTGACGAAATGCCTGTCATGGCTAGTAGGGGTCTGGTGATGATCTTGTTCATATTATTGCTTTTGCATCATTTTTTCCTTGCATCCTTACTAATTCTAAGTGATCATTCCATTCTAGGCAGTGTCCCGGGCTCTGGGCCGAAAAAGATGGCCCAAATCCCAGAATGCTAGCATTAGTGTTGAGACTAACTCGCCTGGGTAGTGTCTAGGAAGTGCTATAAAGCACCTGGGTAGTGTCTAGGGAGTGTTAGTCCTGAAAATAACTCACCTGAGCAGTGTCTAGGGAGCGTTACCCTTCCCTTAAGTCTCTCAAACAACGGTGGGCTTGAGGGATAGACAGCCTGAGTGGCTGACTTGTCTCCTGAAGGTTATTTGGATGAAGTTGGATGACTGTATGTGATGTTCCATCGATTCCATTTCCTTAAAGTCACCAAGTAGGTTGAACCTTATCATAGTGGCCTCTCGTCGCATGTTTACCCCAGCTGGCCAGTTGCTTGGGTAGATGTAGGAGGAAGGTGTTTGATGTAGGAGCATCTGTCAAAGCTTATAAGACCCATGAGTCTTATTTCACATTTACTAAAGGGAGTGGGTTTCCTTAATCATTTTATTTATTTTCCTAAGTTTAGTTGATTTTGAGGAAATTTTAATTGTAAATTTAAATTGTGGAGAATATGTCTTGAATGAAGATATTTTAGAGACAGTTGAGTAATCCTAGGAAGAGTGAGGATTTTAGGGATTTAAAAGCTTCATTTAAGATTTTGTTTGAAAAAAGAGTGGAGCTGAAGATATACTTTAGGAGAAAGTGAGAGATTGTTGGATCTGAACTAAATTAGTTCATGAATCGTATTTGTATAAATTGTGGTCTTTTGAATAATTAAAGGTGAGAGAGAGAAAGAGAGGAGAGCTAGGAGAGAGCTAGAGGTTAGTGAGTAGAGGTGTGTGTGAGAGGGATATGATGAAGGCCAATTGATTGCATATCAAGCCTATGAATTGTGTAAGTTTCTAGTGTGATTATGAATTAAAATTTGGCAGAGTTTGTCAAGAAAATCTCGTATGTGTGTTTATGTAGATTTCCAAATTATTTAAGGACTGAATGTAAATTTTGGTATCTTTCGAAACTTCTCTAATTTATGCGCGCAGATGGTTAAACCCTGGATAGTTTTTATTCTCCCTTCGAAACAATTGAAGTTAATGGATTTACAAGTTGAAAGCTCGGTTTTGTTTGGTATAATGGGCTGGAAGTATTGGAATACTCTGGACAATTAACTGTGGAAGTCTAAAACTTTCCTGCACCACATTTTCCTTAGAGTTTGACCGCAAGTCTTTTGAGAACTATTAATAGTCTGGATATGTTTCAATTCCACAGAATGTAGTTTAGAGACAGACTATACTTAGCGGAAAAAGAATAAATAAAATTGGCAGAACGAAGAAACCTGACGAATTCGCGAAGAAACTCGGAAGAAGATCAAGATCGTCTGATCGACAAATCCAACAAATCAACGGATATCGCATGCCCACAAGCACAGAGGTTAATTCCAAAAACGGACGCAATGGTTTATATAATTGAGTTAATAGCTCGGTTCATCGTGACCATTCGCTTGAATGGTTTAGATTCGATGGTAATTGTGTCAAAAAGTGCGGGAGTTTTTATATAAAAAATGGACGTGATATTTTATGGAATACGATTTAATCCTTTTGGATTCCAGATCAATCATAGTCGTTCATTGTGAAGGTACGAGATCCGACGAATATTGCTCTGGAAAATGATCGCTAGTTAATTTAATTTCTGGACGCAATAAGGATTGAACTAGGATTTAATTAATTTGGGATCCACGCAAAAGGTCGGGCTCTAATAGTTTAATTAAACATGGGTTTAGTTGTTTAATTCTGGATTTGTGTAATTGGTGAAGTTTCGCTTCATCAAAGTGGGACTAACGGACTTGGTAAATTTATATTGCGATTTCAGTTTTTATTTCTGTTAAGAAGTCTGCTGACTAATAAGGCTTACGATATATATGTATGTGGGCCCATAACCCACAGGTCCACGCGGAATCTTTGAAAAGATGAAGCTTCACTGCATCAAAGTGGTACCAGAGTAGAAAGAGTCTTTGGAATGATCGAAAAGACATTTGAGATACCTGCATGTTAGAACAATTACAGAAAAATTAGAGCACAAAGGATACTAAGATCAGAACAGGGAAACAATGAATCCTCTAGCAAAGGTCTGGTAAGGATATTTATTTTGATGATTTTTACATAGACTTGTTTTGAATGTATGAAGAACAACAAGGGAGTGAAATTTCAGAGGAGAAGATGTTTTCCTTACAGGCAGTTGAAATTTCCATATTTGAAGTCAGTGCTTAGTAATGTTTAAATGTAAGTTGATTGAATTATTGGTTTTGAATTTAAATTCAAATGGAAGAGTGGTTTGTTGTAGCACTGAAGTCATTTAAATGATTTGAATAATTTTGTGGAAAATTGAAGAATGAATGAAGATTGTTTAAGTATTGTTAAAGGCAATGATATTGATGGTTGAAGGAAAAATTAGACTGAAGATTGGATTCGATAGATCTGACAGAAGGGCCACTACAAGGATTGAAATTTGAAATTTGTAGAAGTAAGAGAATATTTGCTTACAAAAACAGTGTTAGAAGGAATTTTTAGTATCTGTCATGAATTTTATAAATATTGTTGAAGTTCAGATAGAATCTTAATTGATCTTAAAATCTTAAGTGTTCATTATGAAAAGTAAGATGGGAATTAGTTTTAAGATATATTTGAAGAAAATTGGCTGGTTTGGAAGGATACTTGATGAATCTTGAGGCAAGATTATGCAGGCCAAGGGAAGTAGTAAAATTGCTGAAAGATAGAATGAGCTATAGCAACATCATAGCACATGAGCTATGTTAAAGAAGATGAAGCAAGAAGAACTCTTGGATGAATAAAAGGTGGCAGTACCCAACAATAAAATGAAATTACTGAAGGAAAAGGAAAGTGAGAAATTGAAGATATGCAGCAGCCAACATCTTTGGAAGCTGAGCCGGAGTGCTCAAGGAGAACAAAGGGTTTTAGTGTAGAGAACCTGGAAAAGAAAGGATACCAAAAGGATGATTTTGTATGGGTAACAACTAAAAGATTTGATACATAAGAGAGAAGGGCTAGTTGCAGCTCACCAATGAACAAGGGAAGTTCACCAAAGGAAACAATGAATTTGACTATTGTTAGTCATAACAGGGGTACAGAGGAAAGTCACAGACGGAGAGAAAAGAGTGCCAAAGAAGTTGTACTCAGAGGAATGAGTAAGGAATAAATTTACATAGAGGCGGTTGAGAAAAAGACAGAACTCAGTCATTTGAAGAAGATGATACAAAAAAGAATTAGAGAAGAATGGAAACAAGGATTTTATGTGGGAAAAAGAGTTAAGTGGCCTGTCATGGAATTATTTGCTGAGAAATTAATACTTCGAACAGTTGAGAATGAAAGAATAGAATCCATTTGTGAACTAGAGAAAGGACCTCTCCTTGGGGAAGGAGACAGTGATGAAGAGATGATCTATACAGATCAGCGTAAGAGAAAGGTACTAGTAGCATCTTCACAGTCAAGGGAGTCTCATATTTTTAGAATTAATTATTTGTGTCAATGTAAATTTGCAAGTATGAAACCTAATGAATTTGAGCCTGTGCATGAAAAAGTGAAAGAGGTAGAGATAGGAAAAACACAAAAGGAGATTCATAAAGAACTTCAAGACTTCAATTGGTGGAGAAAATTGTGTCTTCTGTTATTAAAAACTTATTGGATCATGTTTGAAGGAATATTAACATGGATAGAAACCCAATGGAAAATGGACAGAGAAAAGGAAATAAATGCATTGCAGATTTGTGAAGTGAAGAGAAGAGAAGTTGACACAAAGAACTCAGCTCAAAAATTTAAGTCAAGGAAAACTTTGAAGGATAAAAGTCTTATCATAGAAGAGAGAAAGACATTATTGTCTTACTTGGATAAATTGAGTGATAGAGATAATTGTGTAGAATAGAAAGGTATTCGACAAACCTATGATGAAGTTGCCAAGCATAGTCAAGAAGCTGCAGTCCAAGAAGTATTATTTGATGAAAAAGAAATCCGAGATGTTGAGGAAGAATTCCTCAATAACTTAGTGAACTATCAGAATAGTCTAGAGAAGCATGAAGATCCTATCACTAAGGCTTCAAATGAAGAGCCTTGTATTTTTGGAACTGATATGTTGTGTATGTTTTCAAGTTTGACAGGTAATGAATAGCAATTGGACAATGTGCTTATGCATGTTGATGAAGAAGTGAGATTACTGGAAGAAATGGCTGGATTAGAAAAGTATTTTGAGCATGTATTTAATAACTTTGAGAATAATGACATTGGTAGGGAATTTTTCATAATTCCATAAGCTGAAGACAAGAAAATGAGAGTTTGTAACCAGAATGAAGCATATTCAGTAAAGAATCAAGATAGAATTATTATGGAAAATGTGAAAGAATGTATGATGATGTTGACAGATACAGAAGTTTAGGAAATCTGTGATTTTGAAATTGATTATTTTATTAAGTCTGTAAACCATGAAGAAGATTTAGAAAAAAACATATTTTTGTTTCTATTATATATGAAGATGAAACAACATCATTTTGTTGCAATGGTATAAGCACAAAAGATGAAAGGATACTTCAGAATGATATGCTCCAAGAAATTCTAGCTATTGAATTGATGAATGATAGTTTTGTATCAGAACAAGGAACACTGTGTAATGCAGAGGAATGCGCTGAAATAAAATTTGCTGACAATTTCATAATTTTTTGTAGAAAATCAACAGAAGGAATTGATGATAGAATTATCTGTGGAGAATGGAAAGCATAGTAATTTTAAATCTGACAACTGTGATGGAAATTCCATTTTATACCGGAAAGAGGAGCCATATGTAAATGACATGCTTATTGAATATGAAGGAAGATTTAATTTGGTGGGAAAGTTATTAAGTGAACCTGTTGACCTAGAGGAAAATATTGTCTTTCATAGCAATGAAGGAGAAGTTGTAAAGTGCAACCAATAGGTTGTCAAAGAAAGAGATGAAGTAAAATTGGACAAAAATTTCATAGTTTCTATGGCAAAAGAGAATGTACAATAGTTAGTTGACAATGGAGTTCAACTAAGGTCCATGTGTTTGAGAAAGGTTGCAAAGTGTAAAGAGAAAATTGTGGATGAAGAATTCAGTCAAGAAGAGAACCAACAAAGAAGGGAAATTAACAAAATAAATCTACATCAACAAAGAGAGAGGACAACAACAACCTAAGATTTCGAAACCTGGAAGGACTAAAGCAGCAATGGTAAAAAAAATGGAACATCAACATGATGAAAGAGATGGAAAGTTACAAAGTAAGGTTTGGCATCCAGGAGAAAGAGAGAAGGCAGAAAATGCACCTGCAATTGAAAGAGGTTAGACGGCTAGTTGGAAGATGAAATCTAACAAAGTTTGCAACAAGAGCAGTTGAGTGACCCATGAACAAGAGTCCATGAATTATTTCAACTCACGAAGTCTGATGTAGGAGCATCTATCAAATATTATAAGACCCATGAGTCTTATTTCACATTTACTAAAGGGAGTGGGTTCCCTTAACCATTTTATTTATTTTCCTAAGTTTAGTTGAGTTTGAAGAAATTTTAATTGTAAATTTTAATTGTGGAGAATATGTCGTGAATGAAGAGATTTTAGAGACAGTTGAGTAATCCTAGGAAGAGTGAGGATTTGCGAGATTTAAAAGTTTCATTTAGGATTTTGTTTGAAAAAAGAGTGGAGCTGAAGATATACTTTAGGAGAAAGTGAGAGATTGTTGGATCTAAACTAAATTGGTTCATGAATCCACATTTGTATAAATTGTTATCTTTTGAATAATTAAAGGTTAGAGAGAGAGAGAGAGATCTAGGAGAGAGCTATAGGTTAGCGCGTAGAGGTGTGTGTGAGAGGGATATGATGAAGGCCAATTGATTTCATATCAGGCCTGTGAATTGTGTAAGTTTCTAGTGTGATTATGAATTAAAATTTGGCAAAGTTTGCCAAGAAAAGCCTATATGTGTGTTTATGTAGATTTCCAAATTATTGAAGGATTGAATTTAAATTTTGGTATCTTTCTACACTTCTCTAATTTATGCCTACGAATGTTCAAATCCCAGATGGTTTTTATTCTACCTTCGAAACAATTGAAGTTAATGGATTTACAAGTTGAAAGCTTGGTTTTCTTTGGTATAATGGGTTGGAAGTATTGGAATACTCTGGACAATTAACTGTGGAAGTCTAAAACTTTGCTGCACCACGTTATCCTTAGAATTGGATTGCAAGTCTATTGAGAACCGTTAATAGTCTGGTTATGTTTCAAGGTCATAGAAATGTAGTTTAGATACATACTAAACTTAGCGGACAAAGACTAAATAAACTTGGTGGAACAAAGAAACCTGACGAATTCATGAGAAACCTGGAAGAAGATCAAGATCGTCTAATCGACAGATCCAACATATCAACGGATATCGCATGCCCACAAGCGTAGAGGTTAATTCCATAAACAGACGCGAGGTTTATATAACTAAGTTAATAGCTAAGTTCATCGTGACCGTTCACTTGAATGGGTCAGATCCGACGATAATCGCGTCGAAAAGTGCACGAGTTTTAATATAAAAAATGGACGCAATATTTTATGGAATATGATTTAATCTGGTTGGATTCTGAATTGATCATAGCCGTTCATTATGAAAGTACGAGATCCAATAGATATCGCTCCAGAAAATGATCGCGAGTTAATTTAATTTCCAGACGCGATAAGGATTGAACTGGGATTTAATTAATTTGGTATCTGTGCAAAAGGTCGAGGTCTAATAGTTTAATTAAACAGGGGTTTAATTGTTTAATTATGGATTTGTGTAATTGGTGCAATTTCGATTCATCAAAGTGGGACCGACGGACTTGGTAACGTTATATTTCGGTTTCAGTTTTTATTTCTGTTAAGAAGTCTGCTGACATATATGTACGTGTGACCATAACCCACAGGTCCATGCAGAATCTTTGAAAAGATGCAGCTTTGTTGCATCAGTGTTACACTTGACTTCCTAATTATAGTGGCCAATCTAGGGTGCTAGATTAGACTAGATTTATTATCGACCTGGGTAAGTAAACTTCGAGGCGTGTGCCTAAAATCTATAGGCATAAAGGATTCCTAACTAAGTGCTTGTGGTGATAGGCGACAGTACTTCTTTACAGAAGGTTGAGGTATGTTTCCTCTCACTTTAACACTCAGATTACCCAGATTATCTAACTGTCTCAAAGATACAGAGTATGGCTAGACTGAGGTTTGAATCCCCTTACAAGGATGTTGTGTACAAAACTTTGTCTAGTTACCACTGGAGCACTCATAAAGAAATCAAAAACACACTGAACTTTTAAATACATGCACAAACAGAGTTCATGGAAATGCCTTAAAACATAACGCTGGACCAAGTCTCTTAAAAGACCTGATTCAATGATCTAACGAGAATATCTATAAGAAAGCACCGTGGATTCCATTTGTGAGAAATCGTAATCGAATTGACAAAATCATTTGCATGGAGATAACATTAACAATATGCGTTTGATGTAAATTCAAGAGCTGTGAAAATGATATTAAGTGACATGCATTCAAAAGCAATGAAATGTGTTCTATGTAAATTTAAAAACAATGAAAATGAAAGGCACAGTATACCAATCCACGCAAGGCCCGTCCACGTTTCAATGGTACACTGGAATGAGCTCAATCTATCGACAACGCTAACGCATGAACAACGCTGGAGTGAAATCGTAATTGTATTCAAACACTAAGAGTTGCAATCACATATATGAATTCAGTCCTTTTAAAAACAATACACAGAGGTAACATAACATTGTTTGTAAAACAAAACGATACAGAGTTTTTATCCTCTTCCTATCTTGAGTCAAATGCACATTCAATGAAGCAGTTGGTCCTACTTTTACAGTGCAATGATTGTCAGTCATTCTAAGATGAACCGGTTTCCCAAAAAGACAAAACGATTTCCAAAAAAACAAAATGAAGCCGGTTTAGAAACCGTGGCTTTTACTGCCTTTGTAACCAAAAAGGCTTGGGTTTGACCCAGTGTTGACCGCATAAGTAGGAGCTTTTGATCTGCTATAAAATCGATTTTTCTTCATGCTTGTACATTCAGGAGCTCGTCCTTATCCACTGCTTTGGCTTGCCTATCATGCCATGTGTCAGATGATAAACTATTTATAGGATGTGATATCTTCCTGAGACCTTTTTGTTAAAAATTCCTAATTTCTAACATAAAAACTCATAAATTAACGTTAATGCTAACTAACAACTATAACGCTATTAACTAATCAATTTCAATGGATGTAAAGAGGTCTATGGAGGGAAAAGATAGGCAATTGATGATGTTTTTAGAAGAAAAAGAGGGTAATGGAATGGTACCAACACTAATCGATAACAAATATTTCATCAAACACATGGAAACATGTAAGCTATAGGTCATGAATGCATATATGATCATAAACTGATAGTCTTAATTTGAAAATCAACAAGAAGGCTCTATGCCCTCTCCACATAGTTGCAATAATACTTATTAGTCCATGTATTTATCAACCATTCATTAGCTTATCTAACATGTAAGGAACCATAGACAAAATACATCATATAACCAACATATAACCAAAATAGAAACCATGGAAAAGCAGCCATAAGATAACCATCATAATTAACACATATGCTCATAGATCATAATAGGAAATGTCTCATATTAACATGCGCAAATGCAAACCAAGTCAGGGACTCCCATGTACCACCTGACCATAGATTGGGTTGAACCAAATCTCTCTTTTAGCCAATCAACCTCGCACCATGTTCCAAGCATGAATGTGGGATCATAAGGGTAAAACCAAAATAGAACCATCCAGGGCTTCTAGAGGCAAAACCACCTCAACACTCAACCATAGTGAGTCCACCTCTATGGTCCATAAATAACTACCATAACCAGATCAGTCTCTACCCAAGTTGTCTAGGGTTCTAGGAACTAATAACTAAACCCACAGATGTCACAAGGCTCTAGAGTGTTTGTGAAACCTAGCTCCAGGGTCTAATAGCTTAACCCACCAAGGGCTCCAAAGCATTTGTCCCAACCTAGGCTCTAAGATTAGTAACTGAACCCAAGTTTTTCTAGGGTTCCAAAGCACTTGTTCCAACCCATAGCCATAGGGAAAACTGAGAACAAATAAGAAAAACAAGAAAACCAACAACAACATGACTATCCAAGAAATTATAACATAAAGCTGAAACCACTGCCAATCCAGGGAAATCGACATGCCAATGAAAACACACAACCATATAATCACATGCATATACCATGCATCCAGAAATCAAGAAGGAGATTGCACATGCAACCTGCACTACAAGGAAATGACCTTCTAGCATAGGTTTTTGTGGAAGCCCCTATTAAAATAGCCCCAAAATCCAGTTGTAGTGGAGGTCACTACATGGTGCACCATGGCAGATTTATTTTTATAAAAAAAACAAAACATGGTACACTAACAAAAAAACGCATAGGTGCTTGCATAATCAATAGCACCATAAAAAGGTTAACTTTTAAAAATTGTCAGTGCTATATAGCACTGTTATAGTTTTTAATTAAAAAAAAAATACAGTGCTATATTCCAACAAAGCATCGGTTCTTTTCGTGTAATAAATGCCTCGGTGTGTCTTCTAAAGAGCATCTCTAGGAGGTCTTTTTTTTAAATGCAGTGCTATAGTCCAACAAAGACCGAATGCGGTACATGTATTAGAATGCCCAGGGGTGTCTTAACAAAAGCACCACTATAGGTTTTTAAATAAATAAATAAAAATAGGTTCTCTTGGATATCTGATGTACTAGTGCAGTCAAAATAATGCAGTGGAGGAGGGTTAAATAAGAAAAACTCTCCCGACCGTAAATTTCATTTTTACCATATATAGTGTTAGAAAGTTTTGAAGCACCAATGCCACTCTTGGCTCATGCAAGTGCCCTAACATTGATGCTTCTCTTGCTCACCATTCATCCGTACCGTGCTCAGTGTGTTGTTTTCCAATTTTCTCATACGATGGTGAAATTTGTTTTTCTCAATTACATGTCAACAATGCCTCCTTTGACGAGAAAAGTCTAGGTCATGTCTATGTTTCTCTTTAATTTAATTTTTTGGTGGATTAGAATTGAAAATTAGCTCAAAAAATCCATAAATTTTGAAAGAAAAAAAAATCCTTGCATGGTGCGCTCGACAACTTCAGCTCGCACTGATAGCAGTGCACCCTATAAAATTATAGGGCGCACCATCATTTGGCGCGCTAACCTAACACACCACTATTTTTGCGGTGTTTTTCATAAATATAAATGCACTATGGAAAACTATAAAATTTACGACAGTGCCTACATTTTTAGTTTATGCCATGTGTGTTTATATCTACTAAACACACTGCAAAAATAATATTAAAAAATGCAGCTCGATCGTTCGATAACATTGACTTTTCGGACCGATGCGAAATGGTTATACATGCTCAATGGTGCAAAGTTTGAAATGGACCATGATGAAAATTTTAAAATGTGAACCAACATCAGTGCATCATATGTATGTACGCAGTGTATTTGGTGTGGTTGTGTTTGATAGCGCACCAGAGTCGGTGTACATTATTGCTTTTTGGGCGCACCAGGGATTTTTTTTAATTGAAGAATGTTTCCATATTTATAAATACATTTTTCATTTAATAATAAAAAAATGTGTTTAATGTATGAGGATGATGTATTTTATATGTCAATCATGTAGCAAAGATGTCAGCAAAGGGAGCAACAATAGGAGCAGGTGAAAATGGCAGACCAGTACAATATGGTCCGACCATGGGAGGCCTGAGAGAGAGAGCGATTTATACACTTGCCCTATCACCGCAACGACCCGAGTGCTCTTGAGAAATGTAGGCCTCCTCAAGTACTATGAGGAGGCTACATCCCTGAAGGCGCATGTTGAAATGTAGCAACAAGAATATTCCAATTTAAATTGTCCTTGAATTAAATTGTGAATTAAAATCGAATTTAGTCTTAACAACTACTTGAAAATAATTAATTAAGTTATTTGGCTTAATTAGCTGGAGAAATTCAAGTTAGAAGTCTTTCTGAAGTCATGCAAGAGTTATCCCTTAAATTAAGGAGATAAGCCTTAAATTAAGGAGATAAGATTGAGTTATATTTGAGTTGTAATTAGTTAACTCAGTTTACTGAGTTAAGTCTAGTTAAATTAGTTTCAAACTATTTGAGGAGCTAATGGAGATTTAACAGTCAGTTGATGCATGCATGCACTCAACTGGTGTATTCCAGTTAACTGAAGATTCCCTCATCAAAAACTCATGCATGTCTATTTTGAGAAAGACCCATTTGAGATTAAAAACAAGGACAATGTACTATTAGTTGCATGTGTTTTCCTATAAAGAAAACTCATGCATGCAAAAGGAATAGTTTCTTGAGGATTGCGCAGTTCTGACAGTGTGTGAGAGTGATCATCAATGGGTAGAAGAGGTTTTCCACTTGGTTGAAGGAGAATCATCCCAGAGGAACAACGCAAGGAAATGGGAGCTTGGAGGGCAGAGAGGAAGGCTTGTGAGAATCCAGGATTACCTGTGAGAATCTGTGAGGATTGTACTGAGAGCTAGATAGCTGTGAGAGCTAAGGCTTTGTATAATTATTATGTATTTCCACCTTGTATGATAATACAAATAGTGTGGTTTTTAGCTGAGGTTTTCCCCAAAGTATTTTCATGTGTATTGTGCATTGATTATTCTTCTTCCGGTTATATTGTTCAGCTCGATTCAGCGCGATCTTTAAGCTTCCGCAAATTGATAGTAGAATTAGGTTATAGTATTTTTCTTTGATGTATATTGCATTATCGGGTTAACCTACAACAGATTTTCCACATGGTATCAAAGCTGGATTTGTAGAGAATTTTCTATAGCGTGTTCTATCATATTGACACATTTGATCCACTAGTGGAGTGTCTAGGAGTATGGTTTCCATGTCGGTTCAAAGGCATGGTAAAGGCATGGAGTGTCTAGGACATATACTTTATCACTGGCCTACCCAGGAAAGGGGAGTATTTTCCTCAGTTCCCTAATATACACCATGGGGTTGCAATAGAGAATCAACTTGCCTACTATCAGTGTATGTTGGGCCTCTTGTAGTCCATCCAACATATTTTTAGGTGTGTGGTGGACAATTATGGATCTATTCTTTTGTTGCACAAGAGTTTAGGTGCCTGTCATTATTAGTCACCACCATTGCACACTTTACTAGTGATGTCCAATGCATTAGTTTCCTTCTTTTGAATTATGTCGATTCTTTGATTCAGGCACCACGACGTATTAGATGGTATACCATTTTTTTAGGCATATTTGTATGGCTTTAGATAGATGTTGTGCGATGATACATGGGAGGATGCATTTCCCTTTCACTTCATAAATTTTTTGTTTATTTTTTGAGAGGTTTCCAGAGATGATGCCTACATTTGACCGTCGTCCTCCTAGGTCGAAGACCAAGGTTTGGATGCACATGTGGGGGTAGATGATGCCCAATAGCGGTTTGTTGTAGTATCCCGCCAAGATTTCCGCCCAGGCACTAGCGCTACCAGCCAGTGAGGATGACCATGCATTTCTGTTGTTGTTGTTTGCTTATGTGGGTATTGATCAGACACAATGTCCCAACATCCTCTTCAAATCGGATGAGTCTACAGATGATAGAGGTAATATTATTGTTTTCTTTAAATTAGTCTAGTTTCATTTTATTGTTTTAATTAATTAGAATACAATTTATTCAAGCACGTTCTTTAACTTGTTTTATTAATTTGTTTAATGAAATTGTCTAGTTATTGTTTTGTACTCTATATTTTGTAGACATCGACACATTCCATGGGGACATGCCTACTTCTCCACCAAATGGAGTAGATAAGGATATGGGTGAGGCCCAAGAGGGTGAGGTACATCCTCAGGGGGGCGTGGGCATCTCGGTCCATAGGGCTGGTTTGAGATTTCAGATGGACTACTGTGACAAATTTTTCAGAGTTTTGGTTGAGGAGGGAGTCTTCCCTATAAGGGATTGAGACATCAACGATACCCTAGGTTCATGGATCTCTACAGGGATTGTTTGTGTGAGATGATGTCTCTTATGCGTCATATCGTCAAAGCTAGTAGGCTACTGGAAATGATGAGGGATGCAAGGCATTTAGTGGTAGATACATTAAATGAGCCTTCACACAATGCTATCTTGTTGGATCATGATGATGAGGGTGTTGATCATGATGCTTTTGGTAGTACTACCCCATCAGATCATAGTTAGGGTGTCGGCGATTCTTCTAGTAGTACACCTAATCCTAATTCACCTGATGATGAGATGCCAGAGCTAGAGGATGTGCCTTATGTTTCTCATGATAGAACAAACCAACCACCTCCTCCTCCATTATCAAATTTCGACAGAAGTTGAGGCAGTAGTCGACTATCCATTGTCTTCTGCTGGAGACCAGGCTTGCGCTACTGCGTCTATTGTATTAGATATTTGATTGCAGTTATTTGACTTGTAGTTATTTTATATATATATAT
>APFE030282930.1:0-11542 GCA_000404065.3 Pinus taeda | reverse complement strand
TATATGAAATTTCATGCAAAGAGACTTGCTTTTAAAAAAAATGCAAAGATATTTTTATAAATTACAAAGTTTAGTATGGTTGAAACTATGACTGTAAAACTACGATAAATATTGTTCTATTGCTTAGATAGTTCGTTGATATTCAATCTAACTTAATTACTAAAATATTTCAATACTCACGAGAAAAAAATAATTGAAGCTAAAATAATTTATCTAATTCTTAATAAGATGAAAATGTGTAACTCATTCAATTTTTAATATGAAATATTATTAATAATAAATTATTCAAAAACACAATTTAACTAATTCAATATTGGCTTATAAAATTCAATCTATTGTTAAATTTAAGAAACTTAAGTCACAATTTTTTATAGTTAATTTAGATTTAATATAACTTAAAAATTTCTATTTTTATAAAATTTAATTTATCACTAAAGTATGAATTTTCAAAATTAAAATCAATATAATAGCAACTCTTTCCCATTTAAATTAGAAATTTCTCTCTCTAAATATGAGGATCAAGAAATGTAAAATAAGGCTTGTGAAGTTACTTGTAGTTGGGGATTTGCTCCATTGGAAGTTCTCCCTTAAAGAGGCAAGTAAACCTTTTTCTAGTAATAAAAATATAACATTTTGGTTCTTTATTTGCTATTGTATTGATTTAAGTTTAACTTTTTTTTAATAATAAATATGAGTTAAATAATACAAAAATCATACTATATTAGATTTAAACTTTTGACAAATAAGATATTTGATTATTCCTTAATGAACAACTCAAGAAATACTATATTTTCCACATACTTATCACGAGATTGTAACTAAAATTCATGTTTCACATTTCTCTTAACTAATATTACATCATGTTCACAATGATAAAGACATGTCTACTTTAAATAATTTACTTACAGATACATAAAAATAATTATTTATTTTACATAATCTAAATAGGAAAGAAAATGCATTACCAAGTCTATTAGAAAGTCAAACAATTGTTTCTTAATCACCATCACATTATTTATCATTTAATTCTTAGCCATAAAATATTTATTAATTCAAATTTTATTTATAATTACCATTGAAAAGAAAAGTCAAAATTGTTCCATTATCCATGAAGAAAAAAATTAAAACCTCTCATGCATCCATGTAAGCTCATTTGTTTCTCTTATGGTCCATAAAAATATGTAATCAACATTTTATACATGCATAAGATCTTATTTAAGTTTACATAATGTTGCAAGCACTGTAATTTAAATATAGTAAACATGAATTTATCTCTCATGTCAAGAATTTAATCTTACATATTAATACACATTTTTTTCATTGTTAAAGTCCTCATAGAGTTATTACTACATGATTTCTATTTATTTTGAACTAAACAAGAAGAAAATACACGTGAACTGATTAGTAAACCAATAAGTATCTAAATTGAGAATAAATCTTTAATGTTGTTTCTAAATTCACTATTTTCCCATTTTGGTTATATTCTTCTCATTTTCCAATTTGAGAAGGATTGTGACCTTGAATCCTTATTATCATAGATATTGTACACAATTGGAAATACTTAGTTTTAAGTGTAAAAATGTTTCCATTGGAAAAAAACATGTAAGAACATTTGTGAATCTTACCAATTATATCAAATGCCAAAAATCCGAATCAAAAAACAATATAATTAGTGAAATAAAGAAAACAAAAACATACAACAATAGTATAAATGATGAAATAACACAAGTACATATCACTCTCCCTTGTCATCAGCCTGATTATCTTCTTCGTTTGGCATGATAACCTTGTTGTTTTCAAAAATATGTTTTGATCTAGGCTTGTGTCTTAATACAAACCACCAATCCATATCCAACACATCTAGGTAATAAAACACCTAGTTGCATTGTTTTGGGAAAACATAGGTCTCCCTGGCTTGATGCCACATCTTTATAGAGTGATAGATATCAACCCACTATCACGATCTTCCTTTACATTATTATGGTCAAATGCACTTAAAAATAACACATTGGAATGAAGAGAAGTCCACTTGAATGATCTTTTGTATCTTTCCAACGTATCCTAATGTCCCTTGTATTAAATTTTGATCGCAGTAGCAAGCACAACTAAATTAGTCAAACTCGACTTCCACTCCACAATCTTGTGTCATGCATCAATCATCGACATCCTCTCCGCGAAAAATAATGTCCATATGCCCACATAGATGGGAACAAATGCACCATAAAAAAAATAAAAAAAACATAGTGTCATCATGTCTAATCGCCAAACATAATAACAAATAAAAATATATATATATATATATATATGTTACAATTCAAAGGTGGAGTATGAAGTTAAAAATGTACAAAAAGAGGTTACAATTACCAAGTTGTTACACCCAATCCCTATGTTTAGCGCATCCTCTTCAGCATGTGGGTAATGACTAGATGTACCATATTTCTCTCTGACTTGATAAAAAACCCAACTGTTAGGGCGTGTCATTGACATATTTTCTTTTAAGTTATCAGGATAAGGCATGCTTCTACCATTCAACCATTTGAATTCTTTCTGGTCACTGTCCCATTTCTTCCTCTTCTATTCATACAATGCGACCCACGGTTGTGTCACTTCCATATTGTAAAGAATGAATTTATTGATGGCTTCAATTTATGAATTCGTTGATGAAACCAAACCAACATATATAGTATGTATGATATCAAAACATGCATTAATATGAATTTCAGTGTGAATAGTTAATGTGTATAAATTTGACAAATGATAAGCCATTTAATCTTTATCATGCACCTCTTTCCATTTTTTTCGAGAAGCTCCCCTTCTTTTGTATTCATCCCTCTCATCGTCCTAAATTGTTGCACCTAGTGTGTTGTCAATCTTCTTGATGTACTCACTGGCATAATAGAAATACTCATACGATATATACCCCTTTGTAATAGACCCCTTAGGTTTTTCCCTTTGTCGAACAAAACCTTTCAATTTCTTCATATACCTCTCTAAAAAGGACATCCAACAACAAGAAACCACCCCAACTAATTCAACCTCATATACTAGGTGAATTAGAAGATGAACCTACAAGTCCATGAAACTCGTCGACAATTCCTTCTCAAACATATAAACAATCTTAGCTATCTCTTGACGCCACCGTGGAATGTTAGCCATATGAATCTCCTTTGATGTGGTCCAACATATAAATACAGATAATTTAGATATGACACGTTGTAGGTCTTGGAGGAATTCATGGTTCACACACCCATGCACGAGCAAAGGATAATGTCACTACACAGTAAATATTACATTATACAACAATTAATTATAAAATATCCCATTGCACAAAAATAAAAATAAAAATAATAAAATCATGTTTTGACATATGTACTCTTAGAAGGTTCAAATGGTCATGCAATTTCAACCTCAAAAAATGGTCTTGAAGTAGCATTGTAGTGAAGACCCATATAAGAAGGCACTCTCACACTCATTATAACTTCATTTTCCAAAGAAAGATAATCTTTATTTAAAATCTATGGGACATCATCTTCTTTGAAAAACCAAGAGGGACCAACCTCTCCTCTAGTTTCTTGTCTTGGCCAATGTTCCTTTTCAGTTTTTGAAGAAATAATATCTCTCCTAACAACCAATGTGTCACTTTCTTTTGATGATATGCACCTCTATAAAGAAGATGAAACATTTTTAAATATAGGCATGAGATCTAGTAAGTGGGAAATCTTAAGATGCTCCCAATATGGGATCCCATAAAATATAGATTTCCTTTTCATCCCAATGGGAAATTTCTCAACACAGGTGTTGAAGAATTCTACATCATCGAACACAAGCTCCCCGTTTGAATTGAACATTTAGGAAAACTCCTTCTTCTTCTCTCTCTCATATGCTTTAATCCATTCAGCTAGTGTCACTATTGCAGGGATTTTTGTTCTCTCTAGTTTACTATTGAAAGCAGACGTTGCTCTTCTGTAAGGGTGTTCTTCAGGGAGGAATATCCTGGAGTAGTCATACACTGGCTTTCGTAGGTGGTAAGACCACCTAGCCTTCAAGAAAGGTCCACAACATTTACATCCATGATACCCTTTTGGTATAAGACCTGTGAAATTATTGTATACAGGTCAACACGTTACCAACCATGAATATTAGAACAACGGCAACGAATTAAATTAATATGCGAAACAATATTTTTACGTATATTAAAAAAAAAAAAAAAAAAAAAAAAAAAAAAAAAAAAAAAATCAAAAAATTGTAATTTATCAAAGCAAACTCTTAAGCCCGGATAATCATGTATGGCGTAAGCACATATGCCATACAATTTAAAACTCCTCTCTATTGTGATGGGTCTTGATACATCGTACAAATGTATCCCTTCCATAATTCCTTCAATTCATCTACCAATGGTTGTAAGTAGACATCCATATTATTCACTTGTATTCTACCAGGGACTATGAGAGCTAACATAAGATATTCATTCTTCATGGAAAACCATGGGGGACATTGTTATTGATCACTACTATAGGCTAGATAGAATAGTTAGTGTTTTGGAGAGAATATGGTTTGACGTCATCCATGGCTATGTTGAGATGTAGACTTTGTACTTCATCCTTGAATTTTTTAGGCCATGTATCCTCTATAAACTTCATGGCTATTGAACGTGTAGGGATTCACACAAATCCTTACTCAGTTTTGTGTGAGGCATGCCCTACAACAAGGCTAATTCTTTGCAATGAAAGAGACTTTGAAAAGTTGGGATTATAGGCATGTGCCTTAATATCTTATGAGGAGGACCGTGTGATTTACTCATTTTTTTTAATTACGGTACTTGTCATACCCACATTTTAGACATATCCCTTCATTTGTATATTCTCCTCTATATAGAATACAATCATTTAGAAATGCATGATATGATATGTATTCAACACCCAAAATTTTCAACTTCTTTTCCTCTTCGCAGCTACCTGACAAGACATTATCACTCGAACAAACTTTATCTTTGAATAACCTACAATTGTTGGGGAATATAATCGTACAATGTCAATATTTAACATTCGTAAATCAACCATTTTAATTTTGATTGTGTGACAAGATTTCTCAAAATATAAGGGACTTGAACAATCATGCAAGTGAATTACCTCAATATTACTGAGAAACACGCATTCAACATGCCAACCTTTGCTTTCAAGTTGTATAGTAATGTTGTTGTTCCTAGCTGAGTATACTTTGACTTGATGCCAGGTCCAAAGAGAGGGGTGGTGGAAGCAGATTTCATGCTTTCGAATAAGATACCAGTGATATGACCATCATCCCCTAGCTCATCATTATGGAATGCATCTAACAACATTGCCTCCATGGAAGTCGTATCCTGTAAGTAATCATATACCAACCTCTATTTGATTGCCTCCATTGCCAACCTGTGATGAAGAACTACTATTGTTGTAGTCATTCCTAATTAGTGAATTTGTATGCTTCATCTTCAAGTCTTTCTCTTAATGCAACCTTCTTTTGAGTTGACGTTGTAGTGGTGTTCATAGGAAGATGGTAGGTGGGTCGCTCATCATCGCTAGAATCCTAATTTCAAAAACTATTGAATGTCATTAGTACAATATCAATGATTATAAGCTCGTCAATACAATTGGTTTGTTGAAATTATATTGTACCAAACAATTATTACCATCATTGATCCAAGATTGTGGATGGAAGATGTCGTGTTCCAATTAGCAAGGTGAAGAGGCTGTCCATTTTCATTCACCAATTGTTTGTGATATGCTACTCCTAATAAGATCTTTCAACATTTTTGAAATGGAGGAATATTTTCTGCATCTGAACTCGATTCTGAATCAAGATACCATAAATTTGGATACATTTTTATTCAAATTGACTAAATAAATTCAATTAGATAATCGAAATATAAATAAAATATTAACTTACTGGAGATGGAAAGGGAGAACTCTGCAAAGGGATTTGATCAGCAATATGGAACGAGCTTGAATTTGAAGAATCAACCATTTGATATTATTGAGATTTTATACCTGCATTTGAGAAAAATAATTAAAAAATATTATGTCCATATCTAAAATTAATTTCGAGAACCGTATAACCACAATCTAAATTTCAATATAGTTTTCAAACAACTTTTCAAGAATAAGACGACTTTAAGCGAAACATGTATACTATGAATTACTGTAATTCATGTGGATGTGTCCTAAAAGATAATTTGAGATCAATATGGCATTTTATGTGAAAATAAAATTTCAGATAGCTTTTAAACCCTACTAGAGCGCTTATTAGAATAAGCCACACCAATATGTTTAAATAATAACCGCATCAGGGCATTCAAATAATACTTGCACCAACATTCCAAAAAATATAAAATATGTTATCATATCGATGCTCTTGTACAAAAACACACCGGTACGTTTAAATAAAAACAACACTAGTACACACCTATTTTTGGGATTTAGAAAATAAAAAAGAATTCTATTATCTTGATGCTCTTATAAAAA
Source organism: Pinus taeda (assembly GCA_000404065.3). Lineage (NCBI taxonomy): Eukaryota > Viridiplantae > Streptophyta > Pinopsida > Pinales > Pinaceae > Pinus > Pinus taeda. The sequence goes on along the minus strand of APFE030282930.1, from coordinate 5,042 downwards.
TTACAACACAGATGCATTTAAATACAAAGCAAACCATTGTGTTAAAATATTAATTGCATCGTTTTGGAATTTCGAAAAAAAAATTGTATCATGTCGATGCGTTGAAAAAATTTGGCGCCCCGATAATGTTGGTTCACTTTTCTTGTAAATTCACCAGTGCTCTTTACTCTCGAACAAACTGATGTTTGGAAAAAAAAAGTTATGCTGCTCCAAAATATATTGTTGTTGCACAATGCTCTTGGTATGTCTCTCTTACAAATCACTCCCTTGAAATTTTGGAAAAATTAATGAAATAGTGAATCATTTTTTACTATTTAAAAGACTTTATGAAATTAGATTTCAAAAATTAATTGTCGCTCATAAAAAAAGATTTTATTTTATTTTATTTTATATATTAAATAAAATAAAATAAAATATTTTTTTACGAGCGACAATTAATTTTTGAAATCTAATTTCATAAAGTCTTTTAAATAGTAAAAAATGATTCACTATTTCGTTATTTTTTCCAAAATTTCAAGGGAGTGATTTGCAAGAAAGACATACCAAGAGCATTGCACAACAACAAAATACTTTGGAGCAACATAACTATTTAGAGTAATAGAAGAGAAAATGTATGGTGATTTACATAAAACCCCGCATAGTAAAATTTTGAAATTTTATTGTTTCTTTTACTAAAAAAATTACAAATTTTGTTAGGGTTTAATTGAAAGAGAGATCGTTGTAAGAGAGACATACTAGGAGCATTGTGAAGCAACAATTTTTTTTGGAACTGCAAAAAAATTAGAATTTAAAGGTACGATGATTCACTCAAAACCTTGCATAGGAAAACATTTTAATTTTACTATTAAATTTTTTTACAATTTTTGTTAGATTTATTCACAATTCAGAGAAAATATATATATATATATATAAATAAAAAATAAATAAATCAATCAATAAATAATCAATAAATCAATAAATAAATAAATAAAATTAAAAAATAAATAAATAATAAATATAAATAATAAATAAATTAATAATTAATAAAATAATAAATAATAAATTAATTTAATAATAATAATTAAAATTAAAAACCTTATATAGTAGACAAATTACTATTGATTTTACTAGTAATTTTTTTTACGAATCTTTGTTCTTATTTAAATTTAATTAAAATTAAGAAAAAACAAAAATTTCCAATACTTACCTTAAACCCTTACTTATTCTTGCTTACGTGACTGTAAAATTTCACCTTGGGGTTTAACTCCCTCTACCACTTCACAGTTAGGGTTTTCAATTTAAGCATTTTAGATTTAATGGGTTTGTGTATTGTTTGACATGTAAAGTAGGGGGATCACTTATTGAATTAGATCCAAACCTTATCGTCCCTGTCAGTTGTTTTAAAAAACAAATATATATTTTGCGCTGCGCTAATGTAACATAACGCATCGATGTGCCCTGTGTAATACAATGCACCAGTATATTATAACACTGTTGGTTTTGTCCAGTCAGTTCATCGGTGCTCCTAGTGTAATATAATGCACTGACACGTCTATGCAAAGTAGCACCGTTAAGTCATGGAAGTGTGTTTATCATTACAAATCGCACCATTATAATTTAAGGTATTTTAAACCCCCGATCAGGGTGACGGAGAAGGTAATGTGCCATAATGACGGCGTCAAAGGAATGATGGAACAAGGACAGGTACGCATGAGAGCTCAGAGGTACGCGGTAAGGCACCGCCGTCTAGTAATTAAAGAGGGTGGAAGGAATGTCAGAACGGAGAGTGGGGGGACGGACGGTGATGACGCCATGACGAGATAGCAGGGTGGTGGTATCCGGAAGTATAGGAGGAGCAAAGTAAAGAGGAAGGATAGAAGGCGAGGGAAGCGCAGAAGGAGCGGAACAAGGGAGCCACATCCTACACCAGCAAACAAGGATTGTGCTACCAGGTATGTAAATTGTTGCCCTCCTGTTATTATTTCCATCGTTGGTAGTATGCTGGGGGGGGGGGTAAAAACAGAGGAAGGGAGGACAAACAGGGTCCCGTCAAGGGAAATAGGAAGAGTGATCATTCCAGACCTCAAAACATGACAGAGCCTAAGCGTCGGGGCTGGAACCAAGAGAAGGGTAAAGAAATAAGCAACGAAAAAAGGGGGAAGCAAGAGTATATACCATGTGAAAATAACAGAGATGAAATGAGGATGGAAAGTTGGGGTAAAGACATCAGACATAGCAGTCGCTTAAAGGAAGCCAATGAGAAGAGTATAAGGGAAAGGGACTGTGAAGGGAAATCCGATAGGGAACCCTTGTAAGCCGTTACTACCTTCCCATGAGGAGCCCTCTGACAATGCTGAAAGGGCAGCTGGGATCATGGCTAAAGGCTTTATCATGATACGGAATAACCGGGATGGGGAAGGGAGAATACTAGTAGGGGAGTGGGCAGATATTAGAGATGTGGATCAAAAACATCTGTGTGAAGGAAAAGCAATGAGAAACAGAGGGAGGGAAAGGGATAGTCCTCCGGGTGAACTAGGTACAGGCAAGTGTACCCATGAACAGCCTAACCCAAAGTGGATGGGTACTTGGACTAGTGAGGATCTTATTTTAACACATTATTGCCCGTCTTGTGAACAGATAGAAGGAACCAAGGAGATGGCTCAAGTAAGTCGCAAAAGGGGTCGAGGATGTAGTCGCGGTCACCAAGGACAGACAAGCAACCGCCTAAGACCACAGAATAGTAGCACCCCGGGTAATTGGCGAGGCCGCCGACCGATGAACGAAACCATTTAGGAAGCAGCCATAGATTATATGAGATATACAAATGAATGCATAAGAGAAATAATTGAAGACATGGAAGCGAAAGTGAAAGAGGAGGAGTCTGAGGAGGAAATGGAAGAGTGGAGGGATATGGTTTCTGACCCGGGTAACACAAGGGGTCGAATGGCTCAATATAAGCAAACATTGCACCTGTACTAGCTTATGAAGAAGCTGCTATGCAAGGCAGTAGAGCAAGTCTCAATGGGCATGGCCTTAATTACAAGAGACATGCCTGATTATAAGAAATACCTAGAGACCATTCAATTTCAGCTCTACAGGCAAGACATGAGATTGAACCGTATCGAGCGCAACACCCCAGGAGTAGCTAACAGGGGACTTGTGCATGGGGGTTCAGCAGCGAATCCAACAACGTTGGAAACTGACCATGAAGATCAGAATGAGTAAACTTAGACTCAATCTGTTTTTAAAATAGTAGTGTGCTCTTTTTTAGAGGATAGTATCTTTTATATTTCTGAATGTCTATAGGAACAGTAAATAAAAACTCTATTTCTAATTGTATGGTTTACATAGCATGGCTAGAAAGACTAAAGACATGCCAATTTTGGATGGCCTATGTTATTTTTAGGTGGTTCATAGCTTGGTTTCCCTTTGGGCAAGCTGTGGCCACCTATGTCATGTATGTGTTTTCAGTTTGCAGATTATAAATAGAAAAGGAACTACCTAAACTTACAAAAAAAAGGTATTTTAAAATTTAATTTTTGTTGACAGTGCCGAACAATCAAATGTCCAGTGCATTTAAAAAAACGACGTATGTTTCACGGTGCACCCTGTTAGCGTTTGAGATTTCACCTAGGCTGAGATAGACAAACCTCAAAGCTACATCAAACCATTTCACCTCGTAGCTAGCCCTACAAGGTATGAGAAGGCTCTCTCGGGTCAAAACTCGATGGATTTTTGTCAATAGGATGAGTTGACCAATTAGGAACAAGGATTTTAGGCTAGTAAATTGATATGGGGGATTGATTTGAAGTTTTTGGGTTTTTTGGTGGCAATTGGAGGGAGTGCAATTCAGGGTGCGGGGATTAAGCTCAGTTTTTGCAGGTGATTCCTTGGGGCAAGGTAGGAATCTATGCTGATGCCTTTAGTTGAAAGAGATAATCAAGGAGGAAAGGAGAAAAGCTAAAGAGGGCAAAAAATGAATTTGAATCCTCTCTAGACGGTGGAAAACATAAAATTTAAACAAAATTGAAAGCTGAGCATGGCATACATGAATTCAAACTTTATCACTTCTTTTGTTTAAATAGCAGCAAGAGATTAAGGAATGGAACACATAAACACACTTACAATAACAGTAGGAAACACACCATCAACATAATAATCCACAAGAATCCACAATGAAGTCTGCAAAACCCTGGCCTTCCTTTTCCTCAAATTGCAGAAAATACAAGTTAATAATACAATAGCACTTCTCCCTCTAGAGTCCAACCTTCCAACCTCTCAAAATGACTAAGAGAACACATAATATAGGCAAGCTAACCTCTTCCCTTGCCTCTAGGGGTCGAGCTCATCCTTTTAGGAGCAGTTTGAACTAATTCCAAACTAAGCACTAGATAATAGGCAGCTCAACAACTTGCCTCTAAAACTTAGGAAGCCTATCCATGCATTAAATATTCACTATTTACATCAAAGAAGCTTCTAGAAGAGGTAAAGAAGAGTAAAAGTATCTAATGCCATGAAAGTTACACAAAAATCCATCAATTACATGCCCAAATGGTCAATCCAAGTGAAAATTGTGCTCAACTGGCCGAACTGGTCAAAAAACAGGCAAATTTTGCTCTACCAGTCGCACCTCTGGCTCTACCGGTCGCACCTTTTGGCAGCGCTGTTTGAAGGCCTTCCCGGAGTCCAAATCAGATGCAGGATAGCTCATTGGAAAGGTCTATAAGTCTACTTTCCAACCCAACCAGAATTTCTGAATTTGCAGTTGATTTGACCCCTCAAAAATCAAATATCCCAAGACTGCTTTCTGTAACTCAAAAAGGGGGCAGAAAGTCAAAATTTGGCTGTATTTTGAGCTTTTGGGTGCCCAAATCTCCACAAAAATTTGAAATCCTTCCATAGGCAAGTGTATTTTTGCATGAAAAATCCAAACATATAAAGTTTTCCCCATTCCGAGCTGTATCGACTACCGTTCTCGTACGGGGTGAGACCGATAGAATGGCCAAAACCTGTTAAATTCCCAAAAATGCCAAAAATGCTTCAAAATTCTCAAAATCTGTTGG